>RJWM01014791.1:0-49462 GCA_004363535.1 Dasyprocta punctata | reverse complement strand
GGTCCGGAAGTGGAATGCCTTGGCTAGCAAGGGCTCTTTCACTGAACTACACCCCTGGCTCTTTTATGAAGTTTTTCAAACTTTATTTCTTGCTGAGGGTTTTGCCTTCCCAAAGGTTGATCTCACAAAGGCCAAGGTGGGCGGGGGGGGGGTTCAGTGCATACATGCCTGACCCCTCTCCCCCAACTCGGGAGACCTGATCTTGTCCTTTTCCTTGGATTTTGTGTGTGTGTGTGTGTGTGCGTTTTGGGCATTTTTTTTTGTTTTTGTTTTTGGACATTTTCATGCTGCAACACTTCTGCAAGTGGCCCTTACTCCCTCCTGTTTGATGTTCTGGTGACTTTTATTTCTTGGCAAATAAGGATGTCAGGCTTGAAGCAGTGGCTGATGAGTGATAGTTCTTAACCCCCTGAACCTTCCATTCTTTTTTATTTTATTTTTTTAATTTAAAAGCAGGAGTGCATGGCTTATTAGCTGAACATGGTCTGGACAAACATGAAATGGTGCAGTTCCCAGGTGAACAGACTGCCTGCTTCTCCTGTGTTCCTAGATAACCACACAAGCTAGAAAAGGAAGAAGGCAGGTGTGCCTAGGGGAGCGGGGTCAGCCCCGTGCTGTCCTCCTGGGTGGCAGATGGTGGCAGGGAGGCTCCCCCTGCGTGCCCAGAGCCAGGCTTCTCCTCCTGAGAGCCGGTTAGCTGTTGCTGGAGTGGGGGGGCGTGATGGCTTCAGAGACACACGTTTATGATGTGTTGAAGGAACAGACTGTACCAGGGACTCTTTATGCAGTAAAGTAGGGTCAGCTAATCTGATTCAAAACCTGGGACCCACAAAGGGAGGAGGGTTATCAAAACAGGGCATGGCACTTTTTTGGGGGGACACCTGTTTCTCTGCAGTGCTCACAATGTAGGATCCTGCTACTCACAGTCGATCACGTCCCCTTGTTGAGGATTCAGTGGAGTGCATCTGAATTCCCAGCTACTCGGGAGACTGAGGCAGAAGGATCTCTTGAGCCCTGAAGTTTGGGGCCAGTTAAGCAACACAGTGAGGCTCTATCTCTTAAAAAGAAATTTAAAAACAAATAGCTCAGACGCATGATGATGGGAGGTTGATTTTATTTCAGTGTGGTGGGGGAGTTTTGCTTAGAGGTGGACAAAAAGAATCTTTGAGCATCTGAAGCTTTTCCACTTGGGAAAGGAAATTGAATTGAAACGTAGATTCTTCCTCCTCATTTTGCATTTTGGGGAGATTGCTATGAGCTGTCCCCTCATCAGAAGGGTGGAGGAGGACCTCAGTTTGAGCGAGGGAAGCAAGGATGTGCTTCGTTCACATGGGTTACAGAGCTCTGGGACAGTTTTAACCGGCCTGAGACGTGACCGGTAAATAGAAGCGTTGATTAAGAAATAAACATTATCACTTATTATTTTGTCTTACTGGGGATTGACCCCGAGCCTTCACACTAAGCTACACCCCTAGCGCTTTTTCATTTCTTGAGACAGGGTCTCTATCAGGTGTGTACTACCACGATGGGCTAAAAAATTCTTGCTCAGATCATTATTCTAAAAGTAAGTCTTTATGAGTAGGCTTCTGTGGATTGAACCCAAATGGCTTCAGAAGGCCACCTTATCACTGTTAGTTTGTCTTCACTTAGGATTTCTGGAGATAGCAGATAACTGCATTTTTAACTCCTGGACTTGATCGAGTAGATCTCCCGAGAGCCACTGTGGGACCCTCGGATCCTGAAAGAGTGATCTCAGGCACCCAGGAGGCTTGTGGTCTGAGGGGGCAGCCACCTGGCCGGCTTGCTCTGACTGACAGCGCTCCACGCCCAAGTCCAGCGTCTTTGTCCCTTGGCCTGCGGGCAGGGCTCCCAGTGGCCGGCCCCTGACCATGGCTTCCTGTGTGTTGCAGTGATGTGCTGGCACTGCCCATCTTCAAGCAGGAGGAGCCCCAGCTGTCCCCTGAGAACGGGGCCCGCCTGCCACCCCTGCAGTACGTGCTGTGTGCTGCCACGTCGCCGGCCGTGAAGCTGCATGAGGAGACCCTGACCTACCTCAACCAAGGTAGGGCCGGGCCCGGGCCGGGGCGGCCAGGTGTGGGAGCACGGCCCCGGGAAGGGGCGCTGGAGCGAGAGGCCCAGTTGGGCCCCCTTTGTTGTTGCAGTGGGTGAGGGGTATGGGCTTTGGTATCAGACACAGGTTCGGGTTTCCTAGCTGTGTGACCTCCCCAGCCTCATGGTCTTCATCTGAAAAATGGCAACATGGAAAACCAGGCATAGTGGCTCACGCCTGGGGGCCCAGCTGCTCAGGAGGCTGAGGCAAGAGGGTTGCTGGAGCCCAGGAGGAAGCCGAGACGAGCCTGGACAATGTAATGAAATCTGTCTCCAAAAACAAGGAAGCCTGGCTGTTAGGAGCGCAAACCGACAGCGCAGTGGGCTGTGTCTTGGCTGCTCTGTGGGCGGATACGGTGCTTGGTGGTGGCCCTTGCTATTTCCGGTGACTGCTGCTGGGGTCCTTCAAAGCATAGGCTGAGCACCGTGTGGCCGGGGTGCTGGGAAGGCCAGCCCGTGTCCTCACACGGCCAGGGGCTGGGTTCCACCCGTGCCAGGCCCTCTGTGCCAGTGGGGACGAGATTGCTGCCGTGACTTGGGAGGATGAGCTTTGGAACTTGAATTCCTACTGTGACCCTCTGTGGCCCTGGCTCTGAGTTAGTTGTCTTTTCTTGTTTGAAATGAGACCGTAGTTTCTTGTAAAGTTCAAGACTCAGAAGGTCAGTGAAGCGCCTAGCGTGGTAGCAGCTCTTCAGTGGCTGGTGCTCTGCTGGAGCAATGGGCAGTGTCCAGTGGCCACTTTCTGTCGTGGCTGTGGCCCTGTGACTTGTGTGTTTCTTCCTTCACTGGGCGTCGAGGTCTCAGTGCCGCCTCCTTAAACGGGAGGTGCAGAGAAGCCGTGGGCCGAGGCAGGAGGGTGGCGCGCCATGGTCTCCTTGGAACTTGGCCTCCTGCTTTTGGGGAGCCGGCGTTGGGGGGGAAGTCCCAAGAGATCACCGGCGCTGGGCCTTCGCAGGGGGCAGCGCCTGGGGCGCATGGTGCAGGCAGTGCCCTGGGCCTCTGCAGGTGTCGCCCAGCCAGGCTGTTGCCGTGGGCGCCCCCGCTGGAATGGTCCCGAGGCCCATGGCTTGTCATGCAGGCCAGGCCACAGAGGCCGGTGACCTCTGGTCTGCGCTGTTTGCACTTTGGCCCCTGCCCCTGGCCTTTTTCTCGCGGGGTTCTGCCGCTCCTGTGTCCTGCCGTCCTCCTTGCCCGGAGCAGAGGAATCACTGGGTGTGGTCAGCACCGGAGGCCTGGTGTTCCCGCACCTCCCATGGGCTCCCCGTGTCGGGCATCCTTGCCTGCCCCACCCCCGTTTGTGAGGTCATCAGCTGTGTTCTCTGCGCCCCTCTCAGTTTTTTTGGCTAGCCAACTTGGGACAAGGTCTGGCAGTCAACAGCCTCAGTCACTGAAAGGGTTTTAAAGAGGAGTTAGGGCTGGGGAGTAGTCAGTGCAGACTGCATCACTAGCATGTGTGATGGCCCGGGTTCCATCCGGGAACTACAAAATAAACGAATAAATAAATGAATGCGTTATCCTTTTAACATGGTGAGAAGAGCGGGAAAGTTGTACCCTACGGTGTCATCATCCTGTGTTAATTTCATGTATTTGCTTTAGATGTTTTTATTTATTTAGTTATTTTTATCAGTCCTGGGATGAAACCAATACCTAGCCCATGCTGGACCAGCATTCTAATACCAAGCTACAACCCTAGCCTAGAAACATATTTTTATTTCTCTATAGTCAAGTCTGTCGTTCTGGGCTAGGATGGAGCTCAGTGGTAAAACCCATGAAAGGCTCTGGGTTTCATTACTGCTCCACAAAAAACAAAACAGATAAAAGAAAACTTTCTTTTAAAGTACTAAGAGATGCCTGCCTTCAAACTAGTTTAATAGATTTCGAAATTCCATTGAATGGTTTTTAAATTTTAACACCAAAATGCTTTAGGAATTTGTGGTACGATGTAAAGATCTAAGTTTCCTTATTTTTCTAAATAGCTAACTAGCTAGTTATTGCCTAATTTATCCATTTCTCACTGGTTTAAAATATGACTTTGCAACATTTAAAAAACTATATTATGAACTATTAGGCCAGAAACAGACTCTTGTTGGTTCTTAAGCCATTTCTTGTGGAATTCATTGTAGCATGCAAATTTGTTCTTTCACTCGAGAGTACAAATTTCTTTAATCGTTTTTCTTGGCCATCCCTAATCATTTTTCCTCCTCATCGTCCTTCTTTTTCTGGTGTTTGATATTAAACTCGGGGCCTCTTGCACGCTAAGGGTACGCTGTGCCACACTGTTTAGTAGAATAGATTGCTCTTATGACCATTAAGATTTCCTGCTGCACTTTTTTTTTAACCATTGAGGCCATGTGCTTAATACAACTGTTTCTTGCTTGCATTTATTTATTTATTTATTAAATTTTTGTTCCTGGGATCGAACTCACAACCTCACACCTGCCAGGCAAGCATTTATGCCACTGAGCTAAATCCCCGGCCCTATTTTTTGAGGCAAGGTCTCACTATGCAGTTCAAGCTGGCCTTGAACTCTCTTTGTAGCCTAGGCTGGTCTCGAACTCACAATGATCCTCCTGCCTCAGCCTCCCAAGTGCTGGGATTAAAGGCGTGCGCCACCACGCCCTGCTTTGTTTCTTGCTTTTATTAAATGATATTCTTGGGCAACCCACTTGGGATCCCTTCTGCCTCTCTCAGACAGAAGCTTTCTTTCTCTCAATAAATATATTCTGCTCGTAACCTCCATTGTTCCTGAAATTCATTCTTTGATTTTAGAGAACATGAACTTGTACCAGACATTTAGTGGGTTTCATTCCCCTGTATCACTCTCACCTGCAGATTGCCTTTTCCTCCAGCTTCCTCCAGCCCAGAAAGCGGCAGCTGTGGAGACGGCCTGTGTAACGCACAGCTCCACTTCAAACCCAGGTGATGGCTTAGCCTAGCCTGGTGGACAGGGGACACACCCGAGATCGCCCATATTGATGATAGTCTCTGAATGTGTGCCCTACTCTGGCCTGGAAGTTGTGCCTCACTTTCTTGAGCACCCACATTCTGCTCTTGAGTGCATGCCGTGTCTTTGTCTAGTAAGTCTTTCTCATGCCTCTTTCTACTGACTGCTCCTGAAAATTCTTTTTCCTTGACAGGAGTCAGCACACCTCCATACTTTTTTTTTCTTTTGAGACAGGACTCACTATGCAGTTCAAACTGGCCTTGAACTCACTCTGCAGCCCAGACTGTCCTCGAACTCACAGTGATCCTCCTACCTCAGCCTCCCCAGTGCTGGAATTACAGGCATGTGCCGCCATGCCTGGCTGCCGTCTTTATTTTTGTGCTGACTTCCTTGAGAGCCCAGTCCCTCTCTGACTGTATTATTATTTTTTTAATAAAAAAAATAAAAAAATAAATGATATTCTTATAATAACATTCCATTATTATTAAAATATCTTAGACATCATTTAAAACATCTGTGTATTTCACTATTTCCTCTTGTTATTTAGGAAAGAATATTGCCTTAACTGTTGGGAGAAAATATGTAATTATTTTAGTGGCAGTTTCTCATAGAATAGAAGTTCAGTGAGGCCCGAGCCTGGTCCCATTTATAACATTGTATCCCTAATTAGCTTTGTTGTCTTGATAATAGTAGATGCTCTGTAACTATTCAGAAAATTATAAAAGTAAGAATGACTGGTATAATTTTTTTCTATCTTTTCTCTTTCTTTTGGCATTAGCAATAATGCTATAGTAGACATTCTTTTTTATTCTTAAAGTGCTAGGATTGAACTCAGGACCTTGCCCACAAGAGGTAAGCATTCTACCACTCAATTAGATTTTTTTGGGGGGGGTACCAAGGATCAGATCTTTTTTTAAATTTTAACTTTTTAAATTTTTTGAGGCAGTGTCTCATTAAGTTGCCTGGCCGAGGCTTTAATTTTGATCCTCCTGCCTCAGCTACCTGAATAGCGAGGATTACAGTTTTATGGTACTATACTTTTTAGCATATCTAAGCAGCCTATCTTTTATGTCATGTAGCAAATACATTTTGATACAATTTTAAAAGGTAAGTATGAGCTTAGTGTGGTGGTATACATCTGTAGTCCTAGGTACAAAGTAGGCTGAGGCAAGAGGATGCCAAGTTTGAGGCCACTTGGGTAATTTAGGAATTTAGTGAGACCCTATCTCAAAATAAAATTTTATTTTTTATTTTTATTTTCTTTGGCACCGGGGATCAAACTCACAACCTCGTGCCTGCCAGACAGGTGCTTAAGCCACCGAGCCAAACTTCCAGCCCTAGTGTTTTGAGGCAGGGTCGCACACTATGTAGCTCAGGTCGGCCTTGTGCGCCTGTTGTAGCCCAAGCCGGCCTCGAACTCACAACGCTCTGCCTACCTCAGCCTCCCGAGTGCTGGGATTAAAGGCATGCGCCACTACGCTCAGCTAAAATAAAATTTTAAAAAACTCATTCTCTCTCTCTTCTTTTACTCTCTGTCTGCTGAGAATATAGCTCAGTGCTAAGTGCTTGCCTAGTGTGCACAAAGACCTGGGCTCCATCTCTGGTCCTGGGGAAAAAAAAGGAGTTTTGGTGTAATTCATGACATCATTCAAGACCTTTTTGGTTAATGGAAAAGTTTGCCATTGGGTTGTTGGTTATTCGATTGGCTCTGTGGTATTTAGTGTGTCATTTCTATGAGGCCATCATGTGCTCTCCTTTGTAATGACGAGTTGACAGTTCCCTTAAAACATGGAAACAGGGCCCAGTCTGTAAATGAGAAAGCTGTCAGCTGGCCCTGGCGGCCTCCCGGAGGCTGAGGCAGGAGGATCACAAGTTCAAGCCCAGCTTGGGTAACTTAGTGACTTAGCAGGATCCAAAATAAAAAGTAAAAGGGGCTGGAGATGTTACTCAGGGCCGAGCTCTTGGGTTTAATCCTCAACCCTACTCAAAAAAAAGTTTTTCAAGCCACTGGACACCTGTTTCTCAGTCAGTGTCAGGTCAGTGTGCGCCACCCTTGGGTGTCTGTGGCTCAGCCCAGTGGCTAGTGCGGGATGTGGTGACCATGATTTGAAAAGCAAAGTGTGTCCTTTTCCTTTGAACAAGTCTACGTAAGGGGTGGATGCCTGTTGAATGGAGCCTTGCAAGAGCTCAGATGACTTTGTCCGTGGCTGAAGGTCATTGTGGATGGTTCTTTCCTGAAAGCAGGAGAGCCTGAGGGGGAGGAGGTGGATGCCAGATAGGAAACAGCTTTGCACCAATGATTTGCTATGGAGGAAGCTTGGGTATTTTTCACCAAAACCATTCTCAGTCTGAACTGTATAGTTAGAGGAATCTTCCGTTCATTGAAAAAATATTTTGGTGATAGGAGGAAGAGGAGGGTGCAAAGGCAAGAACGGCTTGAAAGAGTGGGTGGGGGTGGGTACCACTGAACACACCGTCTGTTCGTCTGTCCGTCTGCCCCAGAAATCCTAAGGCTTCGGGCTGACTGGGGCTTGGGATGTGAAGGGTAGCAGTGATCAGGCTGGGGGCACTTAGACCAGGTGACCCAGGGCTCTAACGGCTTCTCTAAGGATGGGTCTGGGGCAGCCAACCCAATTTATGGAACCCTCCTGGCCTTCTGCTGCTTACCTGTAAGATGCGGAAAAGAAATCTCCACAGAGGAGTTGGTGCCATTGGATAAAATTAGTGCAGCCAGACGTAGTGATGCACACTATAATCCTGGCACTCCGGGGAGCAGAGGCAGGAAGATCACAACATTCGAGCCCAACCTGGGCAGTTCATTGGCTTAGTGTCTCAAAACAAAACACAAGGGCTGGGCCAGTGATATAGCTCAGTGGTATAGTGCCTGCCTGGCAAATGCCAGGTTCTGAGTTCAATTCCCAGTAAAACAAAAAACAAACAAACAACAACAACAAACATATATATATATATGATGTAGCTCAGTGTGAGGGCCTGGGGTTCAGTGCCCAGTGTCACACACACCAGCACGAGGAACACTGGACAGAGTGTAAAGTACATGCCTGCCACTTGCTGAGAACTTACGTTTCTGCCATGATTATTAAGGAAGTGGAAACACTCCCCTAATCCTGTACTGAAAGTTAGCAATGACATTGCGTTGGAACTTTAGGATTTTTTACTACATTCTTTCTTTTCCCAGCGCAAAGTTTAACCGAGGGTCAGCTCTAGCACTAAGAGTGGTGGTAGCTCTTAAACTGAAAGATGGTAGTTTTGGAACAGATCAAAGGCAGAAAGACCCACTTAACTTCTGTTCTTCATTCACCACACAACCAGATAACAGACAGAACCCTTAGCAGACATTTCTTCAGTGGGGTGTTAAAATGCTGTTTTAAAAAATTGTGGTTATAGAAGGTGTTGGTCTCGCCCTCCATATGAGCCTTAGGATGATACTTCTATGTTGAGTGCTTTAGGGTTCACACAGTATTTTCTCGTGTTTCTCTCTCTCTCTCTCTCCCTCTCCCTCCCTCCCTCTCTCGCCCTCCTTCCCCCTGCCCTCCCCCTGCACTCCCCCTCCTCCCCCTCCCCTGCCCGCCCCCTGTTTTGTGGGGGTGGGGGTGGGGGTGGGGGGTATAGCCCAGGGCCTCTTGCCTGCTAGGCAAGGGCTCTACCCCAGAGGTATACAACAAGCTCTGATCTTTTCTTTTGCTTTATTCTTCCCAAATGTAGTACTCCCCAGGTGACATGTGGAGAAGGGAGGTGGATAAGGTCTGCTGTTCTCATCACATCACCCGGCAGACCTGGGGTGACTTCCAGAAATGGCAATGCCCTCTCTTCCCCCAGGCTTGGGTGAGGGTGTGGGAATCAGAGTAGAGGTGCCTGCAGAGTGAGCAAGGGAGTGGGGAGAAAATGCTTTTTTTTTTTTTTTTGCAGCGCTGGGGATCAAACTCACAACCTCACACCTGCCAGACAGACACTTAAGCCACTGAGCCAAACTCCCAGCCCTAGTTTTTTGAGGCAGGGTCGCACTATGTAGTTCAGGCCAGCCTTGCTCTCATGTTGTAGCCCAAGCCGGCCTCGAACTCAAAGCACTCCTCCTACCTCAGCCTCCCCGATTAAAGGTGTGCGCCACTACGCCCAGCTAGAAAATGCTTCTTTAGCGAGAAGACCCCAGGACTGCTGGCTCCAGCCCCACCCCTACCCCTCCAGTGGTGGCTGCAGCCGGGGGCAGATAAGAACCGCAGGTGGCGACTCCTCCTGTCGCAGCTCTCGGAAGGAACAATGCAGTCTGTTTTTACCGCTTCACCTCTGGGGAAGTCGCTTAATCTCCGGGATCCTGGGTTTCCTCATCTGAAACCAGCACGCAGTGGACAGCTGCCTGCAGAATGGAGTGAGTGACAAACCTCTGGCAGAAAGTCCCCAGGGCCATTTCCCCTCTTCCCAGTCGTATCAGGGACTGAATTTAAGGACTGAGGTGAGGGGTGAGTCCCTGTGTTATCTTTTCACTGTAGCTGAAGTCTTCCTTCCAGATTAATTTGCAGCTTGCAGTTGAAGAGTCTAAACTGGAGAAACCAAAAGACCCTGAAGTAGATGACTTTAAAAATGCCTTCCCCCTTCTTTTTGTGATTATAAATGTAATACGTGCTCATTGTAACACAGAGCAGCTGAATGATATGGAAACATGTAGTGTAAAACTTTCCATCGTGCTACCTTTCAGATTTTTCTTACTCATTAATTAGCAAATATATGTCTAGTTACATGGACACATATATGTACATATGTCTATGGGGATGAATCTACCTTTTCCTATTTAAGAAAAATGTGATTATATTATATATACATGGTTTGATGACTTGCTGTTTTTCCCTTCCAAACAAAGTAGCTTTCTTTCCACATGGGTATATTAAATAAAAAATGGGAGCAGCGGCATAGCTCAGTGGCGGAGCGCTGGCCCCGAGTGTGTGTGAGCCCTGCGTTCCGTCCCTAACACTAGGGGAGGAAAGGCTGATCTTGGCTGGCCGCAGTGTGATCACTGTGTAGATGTCTCGTGATTTGCCCTTTTGAGGAACAATAGGGTTGTTGCCGTTTTTCTCAGTCACACCCAGTGCTCTGGGGAGAATCCGTGTGTATACAGTTTGCGGTGAATCAGGAGCCGGATAACACAGGATAAATATCTAGGCACTGAATTGCCCGCACAGCATTCGGATAGAGGCAATCCTCCTGTTCTCTGTTGAAGTTGTATCGGGTTGTGTTTGTGTGAGCAGTAACTTTTAGGACCTGCCTCTAGAGCTCCCCACTGAAGACTCACGTGATCATAGGTGGGACTTTTTGGAGGCGGCTGGATCTAGGCTGCGTAATGCCGGGATCAAGGGTGTCATGCTGGGATTAAGGGTGTGAGATAAAAACATAATGGACAGAAAGGGCCACTGTTGCTGTCTCCTGGCTTGCCCGCTGCCTTCCGCCTGCCCTGCTTTGCCGTGACTGTTTCTCCTCCGCCACGCCACCCTGCCTAGAGCTGGCTGATTGTGGACTAAAACCTCTACAAACCGTGAGTTAAATAAACCTTTCCCCATTTAACTTTGAGTGTTGGGTGTTTCGTCTCAGCAATGAGAAAGTCACTGAGACAGTGACTATGTGAATGTGTTTATTTCCTCCTCCCTGGCCTCTCCCCTGGGTCTGCCACACCTGGAATATACAGACACTCTGTTCCTGCAGCTAGGTTGTTAAATGAATTGGTTGCTGAATGATGAATTACATATGCTGTATACATTCCAGTATTCGGAACAAAGAAACAGTGAAAGGAGACTCCAGCTTGATGGCTTTGCTTTTATTTGCATCACTCTTCCATGCAGTGTATAAGAGGGCATAAAACTGCTGTACTGTACTGTACAGTACCATCAGCAAGCATCACTGTGCTGTATAACAAGGTGATTGTACAGAAACAAGACACTGAGGGTCTATCGACAAGATGTACAGAACTGTACAAAAAAACAAAAGTAGCGGGTCAGGTTGTAAGTCCGGACAGCACGCCTTGGTCCTAAATCTAAAAGTGGGTAACAAGTGGATCACTAATGAGGGTATTTGTAAACTCCTCGAAGGCAGACAATTTGCCCTTTGTGTTCACTGCTAGACGTAACCCCGTGCCTGGCATAAATAAGTCTTTGAACAAGAGGCGAATGTCAGTCTTCACCTTTGCCAAAACTTAACTCTAGGTAATTTGTGGGGGAAAATATAAGGTATTCCAGTTTTAAATTTCACTTACTCAGTGATGTTGGTTTCTTTTTCATATTTTAATTATTATTTTTGCCTTTCATGTGGTTTATCCATTTTTCAAGTGAAAATGTCACCATTGTATTTGTAAGAGCTACTTGCAGATTTTGGATTTCATAATGTACATCAGAAATGTCCCACCTTTTCTTTCATTTCATTCATTTATAATCAATTTCTTTACTTATTCTTTGTCGTAATACAAGTTTTAAAAATAAATTGTTATGTGATCAGGTTTGTTGGACTTTACCTTGTTTTTGTGTTTCATGTCTCATTTAAGAAAGAGCTTCTCCACTTGAATATTTTAATAATATACATCTGTTTTTGTTAAAAGAAAAAATTTCCCCATACTTTCATACTTTTTCATTTGTTTTGGTGTATAAGAAATGAAGTATGCATTCGACTCTACTGCGTTTTTTATGGCCACTGTATTGTCCTACAATTACTTACTGGATGCAGGACCTTCACAGAGTAGAGTACTCTACAGTCATTAAAAAGAACAAGGATGCAGCTATACCCACCTGTTGTCCTAGGTACTTAGAAGACTGAGGCAGGACGTGAGCCCATGAGTTCCAACCCAGCCAGGCAAGATAACCTGCCTTTAAAAAAAAGAAAAAAACAGGGAGTGCATAGGTCAGTTGCAGATCACCTGCCTAGACTGTGTGAGTCCCTGAGTATCACCCCAGCACCACACCAAAAAATTAAAAAGGAAAAATAAAAAAAAAAGAAAGCAAAAAGCAAAATAAGAGCCTTCTGTGTATTCACAAAAGAAATCCAGCTTTATAAGATATCTGCCTTCAGGGCTGGGGATATAGCTCAGTGGCATAGTACCCCTTCCCCCCAAATATCTATCTTCATTGTTGCATTTTAAAAAATCTTTCCACTTAAAGATGAATTTGAGAAAATAAAGAAAATAAATCAGATTATTAGGTTTTGTTAAACTGCTACGTTCGGGCCGGGTATTTAGCTCAGTGGCACAGCCCCTGCTTGGCAAGCATGAAGTTGTGAGTTCAATTCCTGGTACCCCAAATAAATAAATAAATAAATTGCTACATTTATCTTGCTGAATTTTCTGTTCATTAATTTATGTCTCCCTAATGAGGTAAAGCAAATTTGGAGGGCAAAACCGCCCCTTCCCCATGTCGGTAAGGCCAATCTGAGTGACGCTACGCACGCACCTTTTTTGGAAACTGGGCTGCTCCGTGACAGCGGTGAATATTGGAGTTCACTGTACCTGGATTCCAATTTTGACTACTTTTCCCCATGATTAATCCTGTCAGCCCTTCTTTTCTCTGAAACAGGCGTAGCACCTATCTCAGGCACTGTGCGAATGCATATGTATTTGGCATATGTGGATACTTTATTTTGTCTGTTAGTTATTTATTTTGTTGTTGGCTTTTGGGGACAGGGGCCCACTGTGTAATTCAGGGTCACCTTGAACTCACTGTGTAGCCCAGGCTAACCTCAAATTCCTGGTGATGCTCCTGCCTCTGCCTCCTGAGTTCTGTGATTACAGGTGTGCACCACCATGCCTGGCTTATTTTGTCTATTTTAAAAATCTTTAATCAGGAAAGAATATTATAAACCACATAGCAAAAGCATAAATAAGGTACACATACTTTCCCAAGTGTCAGCTTTTAATAAATTTGTGAATTTAGGGTTAAACTAATAAAAAATATGAAGTATGGGGTGTGGTTTGTTGTTGATTGGGATTTTTTTGTTGTTGTTTTTTTCTGTTACTTTTAAAACCAATTAACATGAATTGAAATAAATAGGAGGCTACTTGTACAGATTGTTAACCGTAGCTCACAGTATATAGAAATACCTTTCTTTCTTTTCTTCTTTGGTGGTACTAGGTGTTGAACCCAGGGCCTCATACATGAACACTGACCTACATCTCTAGCCCCGAGAAATGATTTTTAATGTTTTAAGGATCTCTACGTGGTCATGTCAAACTGTGATTATATCTTAAGTAATAATGAACCAGTTAGATTAAAATACAGGTGGAATTATATTAAATATGGAATTATATTACAACCATCAGACCCCCTTATCTGAAATGCTTGAGTCCAGAGATAGTTCAGATTTTAGACTTTTTTGGATTTGGGAATTTTTGCGCATCCTGTGCTTACTAAGATATCACGGGGCTGGAACCTGTTTCAGTCTCTTTGCTCAGTTGCTGAGACACAGTGCCCAACAGCTGCAATTTAAAAGAAGAAAGGTTTATTTTGGCTCAGTTCCTACAGTTTCAGCCCATCGCTGCCTGCCTGTCTTCAAGGCAGAGCTGCCTGGTTAGAAGAAGGTTGCTCAGCTCCTGGCATTCAGGAAGCAGCCAGTGAAGGGAGGAGCTGGGAAGGAGATAAACACTTCCGGGTCACGGCCATGGCCCGCCTCTTCCGGCCACGCCCCACCTCCTGATAGCAAATCAGCCTGGAGTCTCCGTAATACATTCACCTTCCAAGGCCCCACCTATGAGTGGCTTGGGAGACACCTGGATATGAAAGCTAACAGTCCCCAAGTCGAAACATGAAATTCATTGTCTTGTGCGATGGAATCTCACTCTTGGCCTAGAACTCCTGGGCTCAAGTGATCCTCCTGTTCCTCCCTCCCTAGTAGCTGGGACTGCAGGCATGTGCCGCTATGCCTGGCAAGCAGGAAATTCTTGTGTTTCAGATGTGCCTTATACATGTAGCCTGAAGATAACTTTGTGCAATATTTTTAATGTGCTTGTGTTTTATCTGACCCGTCTGGTGAGGTCAGGTATGAAATTGTCTTGAGGTATCATGATGGTGATCAGAAAGTTTTGGACATCACAGCAGTTTGGATTTTGGATTAGGGATGTTCAACCTGTGTAATACATGATCTAATTTCAGGGGGTTCCACGAACTGGGAATGATAGATTTTTAAGAATTATATTAAAATCTTGCAAACTCCAGAAGCATTTCAAAGGAGAAGAGCTAGTAGCCCAGAGATTGCCTGCCCAGGTTGAGTGTATTGTAAAACGAGAGGACAGAGCAAGGTCACAGAAGCCCTGGAGTCCAGCCAGACCGCGAGTGATTCAGCTCCGAGTCTGGCACTGCTTAGTACAGATCCGCCAGGTGGTTCCACATTTTCACGGGGAGATGCCATAGGCCTCTTCAGCCCGGAGCAGCTTAAGTGAGTGTTCTCCTTTTTCATCTCACGGGGTGACGATGGTCTGTCTGCTAGGGCAGTCATGATCACTCACAGAGGCATTGCAACTTTTCTAGACCCAAGAAACTTGACCTACCTGCTGGACCCAGGAGCGAGTGTCCCATCCTTATGCAAAAAACTGCTGGCAGCCAGCACTGCCATGGCAGGAGGACCAGGGGAGCTAAGCACAGTACTGTGCAAGTGGGATTATGGCTACTATGGCCCATCACATTTAAGGTCCAGGTATGTCAAAGGGCCGCAGCAGGTGTTACTGGCCTGCTGCTAACTTTGGATTGTTTTCTGTGGATATCTGGAGGCAAGGACAAAATGCCCAGAAATCTGCTTTGCTCTTTGCTGCTTTTCTCTTTGTGGAGTGGGCTCCTGACTCAGGTACCCAGGGCCTCTGCGCTGTGGTTAGAATGATGAATGGGAAGCTGGATGCAGTGGCACACGCTTGTAAATCCCAGCACTCTGGGACGCTGAGGGAGGAGGACTGAGTTTAGGGCCAGTCTGGACTACATAGCTGGACACCATTTAACAAAACAAAACAAAAAACAAGGCAAAAGTATGACTACTTGGGGGAGTATGTGCAGGAGCCCTGTTCAGAATGAAGGGGTTTGGGTTTGTTTTGTCCTAAAGGAGCCCCTCCACACAAGTAGCTACCTTGATTACCCTACCCTCTTCATTTCACAAGAGAAAGGAAGAAGCCCAGAGTAAAACCACAGCCTTTCAGGGCCATTCAGTCTGCCAGTGGCCACAGGAGTGAACCTAGGGAACCTCCCTGATGTGAGCCCAGGCCCTGGGTTGGGCAGCTTGGGACCTGTGGAGACCACAGGGAGGACAAATACTTCATTGTGGTGACTAGAAACCGATGCTTGTCCCTTATTTCCTCAGGACCCTGTGTCCCTGGGAGAGATCCCCATGGGGTATTTTTCCTTGTGGGCCATCCAGGAGAGAAACCCGTTGCCTGGGGTCAAGGTCTCCATCTCGCCATTTTCTGCTCTGCTCCTCCCTGTGTCTTATACAGTGTTATAGCATGATGGGGTGGCCCCCACTTAAGCCTCATGTAATCATGGATGGTGCTAAGTCTGGCGTTCATGATTGATTTGTTGTCTAGCACTGGGATTGGTGATGTGAGTGCTGTGTCCACCCAGGGGTGGAGCCGACTTACAGGGTAAGGGTGAGAGGAAGGCGTGTCTCTGTCTCTTGCTGGTTCACCTTGCTGTTGTGGTGGCCATGAATGGCTGCCCCACCACACCATGCTGCCTTGGAGCCAACTGAGTATGGACTGAAACCTCTAAGAACTGTAAGAAATAAACCTTTCCTTCCCTAATATTGGGCGTCAGGTATTCTGTCTCAGTAATGAGTGAAAAATAATCAAGACAGACATTGGAACGTCCTTTGTGTACCTTGAGGTTCGGCTCATCCAACCCCCTCTAACTGATGGGGAAACCGAGGCCTGCTGTGTAGAATAGATTTGTCCCATGCATGTATCAGGTTCCTGATGATCTCTGGGAGTGTAGTATGGACCTCTCTCCAGAATGGCTCGAGGGTGGCATTTGGATGCCCCAGGAGAATGCGGTGGCTGCCGTAACTGAGCCATGGAGGGACAGGGGTCTGTTTTCACTAAGCACACCAGCAGTTGGTCTTCGGGTGTCCTAGGCTTGTGGGCAGCCACACTGAGGGTGTGACCCGTGATAGCTGCTGTCCTCCACCGCTTTCTTCTGTGGGTAGAGAAGACTGGACAGTGCACTGTGGCAGGGGGGAGGACCTTTGTTGATTGAGGACCTTTGCTGTTTCTAGCCGGAAGCTCTCGGCTGGGCTCATCTGGGGGTCTTGACCTTTCCTGCTGTCTCCAGCCTGTGACCATGCCTGGAAACACCTGTCTGTGTGGTCAGAGGAGCCTGACAGCGCTAGCAACTTGCAGAGTGGACAGGCCTGGATCTCCCCACTACGAGGGCTGGAGGGGCCTTGGAAAATGTCCCTCCTACTTTGCACCTAAAATGTTTATGGCCAGCATCGCCTGTGCTGTGGCAGAGGCAGACCCTTGAGCCTGCTGCAGAAAACGCAGTCGGAACTACTGCAGATTACTAGGTGATTGTGAAAGTCACGAAATGAGAGAAGCATCAGTCTGGCCTTTCACCCTCGTCTTCTCTGTTATGGGTGGGTAAACCCTGAGGCCCACAGAGGCTGTGCTGCCTGCCCCGGAACATACAGAGCTATCTCCACTAAGACAGGGACTCACTGTGCAGTGCTCTTGAACTCAGCGTGTGGCCCCAGCTGTCCTCAGATTCACAGTGGGCCTCCCGCTGAGCCCAGGGCTGGCCTTCCAGCGTGTGCCACCGTGCCAGGCCGATCTCTCTTTTTAAAACATTTTTAAAAACAGCTTTATTAGGATATGGTTCACATACCATACAGTCCCGTTGTTTA
Source organism: Dasyprocta punctata (assembly GCA_004363535.1). Lineage (NCBI taxonomy): Eukaryota > Metazoa > Chordata > Mammalia > Rodentia > Dasyproctidae > Dasyprocta > Dasyprocta punctata. Next base: position 32,547 of record RJWM01014791.1, on the reverse strand, counting down.
AAGTATACAGGTCGATGTTTTTTGTTTTTTGTCTTTTTTGGTACCGGGGATTGAACTCACAACCTTGCACCTGCTAGGCAGGCACTTAGGCCACTGAGCCAAGTCCTCGGCCCCCAGTTCAATGTTTTATAGTATAATCGATTAAACATACTAACCCATCATTGCAACTAATTTGAGAACTTTTCTGTCCTTTCTCACACAAACCTGCACCCATTAGCAGTCAGTCTCCATTCTGTCTCTCAGCCCCACCCACTCCCCGCTGCTTCGCCTCTTCGGAGCGTTTCCTAACGGTGACACACAGTGGTGCTCTTCCGTGACCGGCTCCTTTCACTCAGCGTCGTGTCTTCAAGGCTCATCCGTGTTGGGCACGTACGGAACATCACTCCTTTTTGTTGCTGAGCAGTACTCCCCTGTGTGGGCGTCCTGCTTGTTTATACCGTTCTCTAGTTGATGGACATTCGGGTTGTGCCACTTCTGGGCTATTGCCCATAACATTGCTGTGAACTTTTATGTACAACTCCGTGTGTGGTACTGTGTCTTCATTCCTGTCGGGTCTGCAGACAGGAGTGGGATTGCAGGTTCAGAACACACATTGCTGGTTACCTGGGAGCCTGGGTCTCTCGTTCCCCACTCGGGCCTGACATGGTCACAGGCTCTGCTGGACCCAGGGCGGGCCCAGGGGAGACACTGCTCTCTGCACCCTTTCTCTCCACTCTGCAGCCAGAGGCCGGGCTGGGGGCGCAGCCCGCTCAGAGAGTGCTTGGTGCCTGTGCTTCTGGCCCTGGGTGGGTGGGGGGCAGAGGGGAGGTACCCGAGTCACAGTCCTGACCTCACCTGAGACTGGGTTTTCTACTCTTCTCTGTCCTTTCTCCTACTGCCTTACAGGAGAGTTTTTTTTACTTCATGTGTGGAGCTCATTTTTCTGGCAGGTTGATGCACTGATTTGGTTCAGAACTGCAGGGTAGAAGGGTTTGTGGTACGACGGCCACCCCTGCCCAATGTCCAGTTGCTGCCCGAAGACAGTGCCAACCGCTCCGCATGTCGTTCTGTGTGCACGGGAAAGGCGCGGCTCTCTTTTGGTCTTTAAAACGTGGACGAATGGGAGCCACGCGTGCTCCGCAGATTTCTGCCGGTGTCAGAAGAGCCTCCGAAGGTGACACCTGTTCACACCCCACGGCTGTGTCACACACCCTGGCCTGGCCTGGCACGGACTTCACTACTACGCATAGAGAGTAGTAGCTTGTTTTTGTTGTTGTTGTTGTTTTGTTTTGTTTTTTTGGTACCAGGTGTCGAACTCATGACCTCACGCCTGCCAAGCAGGTGCTTATGTCACTGAGCTTTAAATCCCCGGCCCTAGCTTGTTTTTAACTTGCAGTTATTTAATTTGTAACTGTTACTAATGAAGTTAGGTACTTTTTCATATTTATATGCCTCCCCTTTTTGTTTTTCTTTTCCTTCTCTCTCTCTCTCTCTCTCTCTCTCTCTCTGTCTTTTATACTGGGGATTGGACCCATGGTCTTCACATTGAATTACATCCTTAACCCTTTTTTAATTTTTAAAATTTAGAGACAGGGTCTCGCTAAGTCACTAAAGTTACCCAGGCTGGACTCAAACTTGTGATTCTTCTGCCTCTGCTTTCCAGAATGCTAGGATTACTGTACCTGCGTCTGCCACCATGCTTGGCTTTTTTTTTTTTTTTTTGAAAGTTAGGTTATTTGAGCAGCTTCTTTACTGCATCCTCTTCCTCCTCCTCTTCCTCTTTTTCTTCCTCCTCCTCCTGGTCCATTTGTGGTGTAGGACATCAAACCCAGGGCCTTGTGCAAGCGAGACAAGTACCCTACTGCTGGACCCCATGCCCAGTCACCCTGATGCTGAGACTGAGGTCAGACATTTCTGACCAAAGTGCTGCAGCAGTGACAGTGGCCTCGGCAGGGCTTCGTGCTTTAAATCATGACATGGTGTGGCTTACTGCTTGTCTTTGTCACTTTCCTTGTTCCTGGACAAAGTGCCTGATACCTGAAGTTCAGGGAGGCAAGGTCTGCAGCGGTTTTGGTGCATCACTGGCTGGCTCCCAGGCAGAGGAGCATCGCAGAGCAGGCAGGTGCCGCAGCAGGCACGTGGAGAAACAGCGGAGGCGGCAGGCAGCCTGCCTTTACATCTAATTGCCGCTGTAAGCCTTTTGGGGGCTGCCACCCAAACCCAGATGTTCCAAGACTATGGCGAGAGCTTGAATTCCCTCAAACTTTTACCTGCTGATTTTAGTATTGGCTACACCAGTTATTACCACGTGGGACCCTTAATCCCAGCATCACACCCTTAATCCACACTCATACTTCCTAAACTAGCCGTCTTCAAAGCTCTCCACCTGTGAGCACACGAGGCTTCGGGGGGGACATCTCGATAACAAGCCTTTAATGCTGCTGCTTCCTGCCTGTTGGTGACTGAGTGAAGATATTGTCTGCCAGATTTTACTGCTCTAAAGCTCCATGTCCTTCTTTGTATGTAATAAATATCTTGGGCCTGGTATAATGGTGCTTGTCTGCAGTCCTAGCTACTCAGGGGGCTGAGGTGGGAGGATCTCTTGAATCCAGAGGTTCAAGACCTGCCTAGGCAATAGGGGCCCAGGCTTGACAAGTAAATAAAAATAATTCTGTGACAGAGGGAGCTGTTGGGCAACTATGGTGATCTCTAGCATTCCCTCAAACTTTTGCCTGCTGATTTTAGTATTTGCTGGTGGATCTTGGCTCCACCAATTATTACCACAGTGTTTGCCTGATGGTAACTTCCTGCTGATTTCTCTCTTTTTTCTACATTTGTATTTGGAATCACTTATTTATTATATCAACATGGACTTGTGGATATTTATTGTATCCTGTGGGTTGACGTTCACTACTGCTATTTATTTTGTTGTTCAAATTGTTCAGCCAGGCCTTTGGGAGGCCCTGTGGTTAGACCCTCCATCTCTTCTTTTATTTCTTTGAGCATTCACGTGCTCACTCTGCGGACTCCTAGATGCTTCAGGTTCCTCTGGTGTTTTCTCTGTCCCGGCCCCACAAGGAATCTCCAGGACATGGTTTACTCTTTGAAATGCACAGACTTACTATCTTGCAAATATTTGCTGGGACCCTTGTGTCCCAGTCGTGATGCCTCATGCATGACATTCCTGAGCAGCCGAGAGAAGGTTCCGTGCCTGCCCAAGGTCACCCGGCACTTCGGAGGCTCTTCTGACATCCACAGAAACCTGAAGTGCACACATCTTTCCCATTTGTCTGTCAGCGGTGGAAGCTTTTCCCTGCCACATGTAGTCTCCTGGTTGTACGCCTGTGCCACTTGCACAAGCACTTGCACAATAGCACACGAAGGCAAACAGGACCCAAACTACACATGCCAGGCACACTGGGTGCAGTACTGTGCTTCCTGTGTTTGGTGTTCTTCTAAGACTGTTGGCATCCCGCCCTCCTTTCTATGGGCAGTGATGGCCTCCATTATGTTTTATGTGGCATTAATGATCCAAACCAGCAACTGTTGGAGAGTAAACAACCTGTAAATCTTGGCCGGCCCAGGCAATTGCCTGCTGTTATTGGGAACACTGCGATCTGGGCAAGAGGCCCTGCTCTGGGTTCTGCCCTCTGGGCAAAGCCACTCGGGCACGTCCGTGCCATTCTGCAGGGGCACCTGGTGGGCACAGCTGAAGGGGAGGCCCCCTGGCATGGGCTACTCTGGGAAGCACTGTGGCCTCAGCAGCTGACCTCTGGGAGATAGTGGGGTGGCCCCATGGGGTCCCTTCCTGGGGGTACATCTCAGCTTGTCTGCCTCCTGGCTCTGCCACCTTAGGAGACTGGGTCACTTGGAGCATAGCTGAAGAAAAGTTTATTGGTGCAGCTGAGCACCGTGGCCAGCTCATGGGGAGCATGTTCCTTGCCTAGCTGTTCGGGAATGCTGCTGGTGACCTGTGCTTGTGGAGTACTGTCCCGTGCCAGGCTGGAAGGCATCGTCTCGTTTAAGCCTCTTGGCAGCCCTGCAGAGAACACTGCACACGTTAAGGGTGAGATGCAGAGGGACTGAGAACTTGTCTTTGGAGGACGCAGATACCGCTCAGTGCTTGCCTAGCATGTTCGAGGTCCTGGGTGCAATTCTCAGCACTGCCAAAAAACAAAACACTTGCCCCGGTCATGCAGCTGGATCCTGGGAAGATCTGACCACTGCGCCCTTCTCCCTTCTTGTCCTGGTCCAGCCTGCAGGCACCAAGTCTTCAGGCTAATTTGCAGTGTGGTCCTGGGCAAATGTCTCTCTCTAGGCCTTCATTTCCTGTGCACAGTAGGCATAGTCTTGTGTTCCTGTGGCTCCTTCAGGGTGGTCTCCAGTGGGACTCTGAATCGGAAGGGCCTCCCTCTGCTTCCTGACGCGATTCGCATGTTTGTGTCTATTGAATGGGCTCTTCCCCAAATGCCCACCTCTCTAATTGGCTCCTGGATACCGAGATGGCCCCGGAAGAACAATTACCAGTCACTGTGCTTGTGCGTGTATACTATGAGGCTCCTGTTCCTTTTTTCTTTGTTTTATATGTTTTTCAAATTCACAAGCAATACATTTTTATTTTTTATATTCCTACTTTTTTTGAGCTGTATGTAGTTTAAAAGGGAAAGGTACTTTTCTACTCACTATTGGATGTATATATTAGACTCACAAATATAGAGATATGTAACTTACTAACTTATTTTTATTTCTAACCCATAGCCTCACAAATGCTAGGCAAGCACTTTACAATGTATAAAACTTGTTTTAAATAAAGAGCAGTCACATCATGTATATGGTTTTAGTACCTTGTTTTTAGGTTTTTAGTTCCTCATTTTGTCTATACTTAAGGGTTGGTTTTTCAGGTCTATAATTGATCTAGGTCTGCCTGATTTCCAGAATGATCATAATTGATCATTGAAATTTCTTTTTAACTTTGTATTTATTTATTTATTTATTTATTGGTACCGGGAATTGAACTCCCAACCTCACACCTGCCAGGCAGGCACTTAAGCCACTGAGCCAAACTTCCAGCCCTAGTTTTTTGAGACAGGGTCGTACCATGTAGCTCAGGCTGGCCTTGCACTTGCGTTGTAGCCCAAACCGGTCTCGAACTCACAGTGCTCCACCTCTCTCAGCCTCCCAACTGCTGGGATTAAAGGTGTGCACCACCATGCCCGACTCTCTTTTTAACTTTTAACTGAAATTAATTTTAAATGTCAAACTATAGAAGAATTAAAAAGTTAATATGGTGAATTTCTATATATCTTTTATCAGATTTTATCTATTTTGTAATCTTTTGCCATACTTGTTTTATCTCTTTCATGCATACGCATATATACTTTTAACACCTACAGATACAAATATAGATATGTATATCTCTATGTCTATGTCTATATGTATACATCTATAGGTAGTGATGGCTATAGATATATTAATTATAGATATTGCTATCATCTGTATTTTTCCCTTTCTGAATCATTTGAGAGTCAGTGGGAGACAATGCAATCTTTTTTCCCTTTGGGATTCCCTGATGTTTTCTTGGGGTTAGATGCAGACTGTACTCTTGGGAAGGGGTAATAAGTATGTAACACTGTTCTTCCCCTTACCCCACCCCAAGAGGCACATGATGCCAGCTCGTTTCCCCGAGTGGAAATGTGTAGAATACCTGGTTCTCTGTAACGGCTGGGCGTATTCCTCGATTTTGTAGTAACATGCTCATGGCCCACAAAGGTCATTTCCAGCGCTTGGCTGCCCCAGCACTGCTGCCTTGAGCAGCTGCACCAATCCTGCCCCACCTGTGCTGGCAGTCCTGTGGACGGGAGTCCCTGTCAGGGGGTGGCTGGCCGGTAGGCTGTGTGCATTGCTGATGTTGATAAGTTGTGTGTCTGATGTCCCCTTCCAACATGTGTGAGGCAAAGACACATTGCGCACATCTTTGTCCTTGTGGGATGTTAACAGGCTGTGTTACACACATGCTGATCTGACAGACGGTCAGGCATCGTGCTGCCCTCATTTGGCATTTCTTTACCCCTTCCTGAGGCAGAGCAAGACTTCATGCTCTTCTGGGTTGGCTGACTAGCTCCAGCTCTCTTATTTACTGTATTGAGTGTCAGACTTGGCCACTATTAAATCCACACTGTCATCTGCCCGTGCTGTGCTGTGCTGTAACGGGCGGGCACTGAGGCTGAAAGGGGTCAGGTTCAGGGCAGCCGGGGCTTCAGAGCTGCAACGCCCCCATTGTGTGAGAAGCACCAGAGGGGAATCAGGCAGAGGGGCAGAGTGCTGCAGGGGGTGAGGAAAAAAGCCAGTAGGAAGGGAGGATCGTGTGAAAATGTTCAGAGTAGTTCTGGGGGAGCTCAGCTGGGCCCGGTCTTTCTTGTACGGTCTGTGCCTGCTTCTCTGTTCCAGTGGCAGAGGGACACAGAGATCCCTGGGTCCACAAAGCTGAAACTAGCTACTGCCCGGCACTTCGTGGGGAGACCTTGCCGATGCCTGGGCTGGAGAGAAGGGATGGGATCTAAGGGGCTGCTGGAGGGAAGAGGAAGAAAGCAAGATTTACCGAGCAGCTGCCTGGGGCCTGGCCTGGTGCCCAGTGCGAGGCACAGGTATTTTACTCTGTCCCTTGTCCCTGTCCTTGAGCCCACTGATCCCGAGCAGGCAGGGTGGAAGGGCCAGGGCGCAGAGTCTGTGCACCCTCCTGACGGTGGTGAAGAGTCAGTTTTGCGGTACGGGCCGGGCTTCTTGGGGCAGGGTCCAAGCCGTCTCTCCTGGGTGGTGGTGGCACGTGGCATAAGTCTGGTTGAGGAACCCGGGCCCTTCCCTAAGGAGGGACAGTGTGGCCTGGAGACCCCAGGCTGAAGCAGGAAGGGGTCAGAGGCTGCCTCGGCTCCTGCTGTCCTTCCCAGGTCACCTTGGTTCCTGGGTTGGGCCGCAGCCACCCGCCGAGGGCGAGTTTACACCACAGAGCCACCTGGGGCTCTTTCCCTGCTAGTGGTTACAAGGCCTTTACAGTTTCAGAGCGGAGGGTTGGGCCAGCTCTTCGCAGGAATTGCCTGGAAGCCTTTTTCCAGCGCCGCATGCCCTGTCTGGCCCCCTGTCTGGTTCCGGCTCCTTCCTCCTGCCCGTGCCAGGACCCTCCCGAGCCCTGCATGCCCTGCTGGGTGCGCCCTGTGTTTGGGAGGTGGCAGAAAGCGGCGGCCTGTGAGTGAGCAGCGCTCCACACCCGCATGCCCGGCCAGGTCCCCGAGCGGTGGCAGCCCATGGGCCGCCGCTGGGCTCTGTGTTCACGGTTACTCCTTACTCAGGGTGTCCTTACGCTTTTCTACCTGAAGATGGGACATACGCATTTACGTTTGAAAGTGAGTTGATTAAATAAAATGGGCTCATCAGGGTGCAGTGGGTACTGGGAGGCGTGTGAATGGGTACAGCGTTCCCCGTGAGCCTGCTGTGTAGCTGTGACAGGTGATGTCGGGGCGCCAGTGAGCGCAGTCCCGGGGACCTTCCCTCTCCATGGGGCTGGGGGTCAGAAACGCAGAGCCCTAGGGAGACACAGAATGACATCTGCTCCTGTTTCTGTGTGTGACACAGAGACAGAGACACAGTGCAGTGATAGATACCTTGGTTATTGAAAGTCTCCATGCTCAAGCTTTCCACTACTCAAAAAAAAAAAAAAAAAAAAAAAAAAGAGATCTTCTTGGTGCTCATTACTTTGCTCAAGAGTCAGCTGAAAATCCCACTTGAAAAACCTGAGTGAGTCCCGGGCCATGCGTCGCCCCGCACACTGAGGGGTGATACTCAGTCCCGGCACCCCTCTCACCAGACAACACAGCGCTTGTGTCAGTGCAGTCCAGTCTTTGTCACTGTTCATGTGTGTGTGTGTGTGTGCACGTGTGTGTGCTTTATTTGCATAAAATGTCATGACCATGGTTCCCAAGAAAGTTAGTGATACAGCAGTAAAGCCAAGAGGAAAGCTGTGAGACCCACCATAGAGTTGAAGAAATCATTGTGACATTTGTTCAAGTCCTAGGGAAATGAATGCTTAAGTGTAATTTTCGAGTCTCAGAACCAATTATTTGGTTTTTCATTATTTCTCATGGGAAAATATATATTCAGTTCTTGAACTTTCCAGTGTTCAAACACGAATTTGAATTGAATTGAGTGACAATCAAGCTATCACTGTATTTGGAGTTTAGATTTAAGACAACAGACACCCATGCACCTAGTACAGTTTTTTTTGCTTTGCCAAATTTGCTTCTGATTTTAACCCTTTCTAACCCTATTACCTTAACACTGTATGAAATAAAACTGATACTAGAAATAAAACTTGTGTTGGTAATTGCCATGCGTGTTCTGAAATTTTTATTCTATGCCCACTGAGCTATAAAAATGAACTGTTTTGTTTTTCATGTCTTAAACTTTTTGTGACTAATTTCATATAAACCACTGAGTACCTATCTTAATATTGTTTCTTTTTTAGTTTAATATTGTTTCTTTTTCAGATTTTCTGATTTGTAGTGTTTTTGAAAAACAATTTGTATACATACTAGATATTTCGGTCCATGTGGATTTGTTTACTGCAAGTTATCTTCTCCGAGTCTGGAACTTTTTCTACACTGTGCTTCTACCAGAAGGCCCAAATTTTAATGAAAAATTTCCTTTTTATGATTTGCACATTTATCTTCAGTTTAAGAAATTCTTTCCTACCCCACCACCGTAATCTCATGTCTTCTTCAGAAATGTTAAGGTCTTGTGTTTACAGTCATATCTTTCATTCACCTAGGATTAATTTGTGAATTATAACAGGGTGAAGTCAGGATTTATTTTTCTGTGTAGATAACCATTTGCTCCACACTCTTGAAAAAAGATGGACTATCTTTTTTCTCGCTATCATATACCAAATTTGCACACATGTAAGTCTAATCTGGGCTTTTTGTTCTTTTCCGTGGGTCTGTGTGTCTTCACGCCAAACAGAGCATAGTTTTAGTTGCCATAACCTTCCTCAGTCTGTGAACATACTGTACGTGTGGAACCACGCGGCCCAGGGAGGCCTGTCCTTCACGGGCAAGTGCGTGGCACAGTGTGGTCACCTATCAGTCAGACTTCACAGGTCCATCTTGGTTCAGAGAACCAAGGTCACTGGGGATGAGGGATTTGAACTGGGAGGGAAGGGGTGGGTTACATGTGTGGAAGAGGGTCATGGCATAGAATGAGTATCAGGAAATTCAGGTGGAATAGCATGGCCAGCCTCTTGCCGTGCTGGAGCCAGGTGGTACCGGAGCCACAGGTATACGTCCTATAGGCGTCTTGTAGGTGTGAGGTGGTGGTCTGGTAGCTGTCTTGGGAGTGAGACAGACCCTGTTTTGATCTTTAACAGATTCTTATCCCCTCTGCAGTTTAATTTCCCAGCTATACAGTGGGCAGCCATAAGTTTTCTCCTGGGGTTATCAAGAGGACGAAGTGAGGAACTGCAGAGGAACTGAGCCATCTCCTGGCCCGGAGCTGGGTGGCGACTGTGTACCATGGCTGTGCTGCCCTACTTCTGAATTCTAAGACCAACTTTTTTCCTTTTCCCTCATTTTTTTTTTTTTGTTTTTACAGTGCTGGCAACGCAACCCAGTGCCTCAGGCATGCCTGCCTGCTAGGCAAGCACTCTACCACTGAGCTACATCCTTAGCCTTTTTTTTTTTTTAATTTCTCTAGATTTCACAATTCTGAAATTAGAACAGAATTAGAACTGTCTTTTTTCTTTTTTTGTTTCTTTTTTGAGACAGAGTCTCGCCATGTGGCTCAGGCTGGCCTTGGGCTCACTGGGACCCTTTTGTCTCAGCCTCCTGAGTGCTGGGATTATAGGTGCATGCAATATGCCTGGCTAGAACTTTTACTGTGTCCTGTAATGATTTTTTTCCCCCTCCTCTAAAATCGTTGTTTAGAATTTGGGAAACAAACAGAAAGGATGTTAACTCCGGGCGTTGCACGGCGATACCCTGGAGGCAGACCTGAAAGGGCGAGAGAGGTGGAGCAGGCGCCTCGTGGGCAGGAGAAGGCAGGAGAGAATGGTGTGCTGGGTGCCGCAGGGGTCTGTGCCCGGCAGGGAGGATCTGGCATAGTGTGCTGGGTGCTGGGCACACACTTAGATTCTGTGCTAGCTGGGTGACCGCTCCCTAGTCGGGTCACCTCTCTGGGCTCCTGCTTCCTCCTGTCCGGGAGCCATGGTGACACTCACTACTGCTGATCATCCTGGAGTTCAGGTGAATCAGTATCCGAGCGGCACCCTAGGTCAGCTCAGCTTCCCTGCCCTCACGCACGGACAGGGCTGTGACCGTGGAGGGTGCCGTGCGGTGGGAGCAGGTTGGTGCGCTCAGTGTGCTGGCCTTGAGCAGGCGCGGGCAGGAAGGGCGGGGAGGGGCGGTGTGGCTGAGGCGGGGCCTTAAGCTAGGGGTGAGGGAAGACAGTGCTACCCGAGAAGGTCGGGTCGTGGTCCTGCCTGCCACCCTCCTCTAAGGTCCCAGCCCTGCTGGCCAGTGGTTGTGAAAGCTGAATTTCCCAGGGCCGTGGGCATCGCCCTGCTTGGCCAGCAGCCTGGGGGCTGCACTGGGGGCCACGGATCGTGTGTGCCCTGCTCAGCACTGCGCCATTTGGCATCTAGGTCTCACTCGGTAGTTCTGCCCCTCAGGTGGGTGGAAAAGGCTCTCTGGGGACAGGCGGTGCCCCTCTTCTTGGCCTGAGTCGAGGCTGCCCTGCAGAGCCTGGGGTCAGTACTAACCTGCCCCCGGGGCACCTGTCATCTCACGTGATGACCACTTGGCCCTTGGGCCCCTGCCAGCGCCATCTGCGTTCTCCATCAGGAAAGGCAGGGAGCACTGGAAAAACCAGTTGGGGTGTGTAGGGCGTACTGGACTCTGGGTTCAGGAGCCCGGAAATGTATCTAAAACTCTGCCTCTTTCAGAGAGTTGCCCTTCTGATTAGGCTGTCACCACCCTTGCCAGGCCTGTCCCCTGAGCAGGTGGGTGAGCAGCATGAGGCTTTGGGGTTTTTATGGCCCAGGAGCCTGGCCATCCCCCCGAGCGAGCGGGCGTGGTGTGTGTGTGTGTGTGTGTAGCACGCGCGGGTCTTGTCCTGAGATAACCGTGCGGTCCCCTCTGTGCGTGGCCAGCCTTGTGCCCAGGCCGCACGGGAGCTGTGGTGAGCAAGCTCTGGGGTGTGCAGTTTGGGCCACCGCTGTATGCCTTAGATTCCAGGGTGCCCGGCATGCCATTGCTGCTCGGCAAACATTCAGGATGAATGGCTTAATTTCCTATTCTTTGCCTATTTCATTATTCACTGGTGTGGAGAGTTGACGGATTTGTTTCTTTTGCCTGTTGTAACAAATTACTAAATGTGTGTTGACCTCAAAATGTAAAAAAAGAACAACAACAACAACAAAAGGCTGAGACTGAACCCCAGTGTGAAGGCCCTGGGTTCAGCCCCTGGTAACACATGCGCATACACACATGCGCACACATGCACAAGGACAGCCGGTTATTCTCTCCCAGTGCTGGGGGCTGGAAGTAGGACATTGCCAGGGACACACTGGTCCCCTTCTGAGGACTTGGGGACGTGATTCCTTTGCTACCATTAGCTTCTGCATTCCTTGGCTTGTGGCCACATCAGGCCAGTCTCTGTCTCTGTGGTCAGATGGCCACTGCGTCTTCTGTGTCTCTGAATAAAGACACTCATCACTGGCTTTAGGGCTGGCCTAGGTAATCTGGGATTATCTCCTCTTCTCAGAATCATGAACTTTATCAGTTAAAGTCCGTTTTTTGCAAATACACTGTACAAGGTCAACATTCCCAGGTTTATGGAAGTAGGATCAGCACTATCTCGTTGATGACCACATTCAACCCACTAAAAGAAGGCGCCTAGGGCTCTTCCCTTCCCCTTCTGTGCTGCTGGGCAAACCCAGGCCCTTGCGCATTCTCAGCAGGCGTTCTGCCATTGTTCCACACCTCAGCCCTTATATTTATGCAAGCAGTTGCTTCTGAAAACCATTAGTAACTGTCAGCCAGTAGGTTTGTGGTTCCCAGTTTATTTGCATTAAGTAGTTTTTTACATTTATACACATATGTAGTTTTATGTTTTATATAGTTAGGTTTCCTCTTTTCCACTCATTTTCCAGTCCCAAAGTCCTTTCCTATTAAGTGTCTGATAAATCATCATTGGTATTGAAATAAAACATTTTAAAAATTGAGTTTTAAAATGTTTTGAAATATGTATGCATTATGTTGTAGCTCTGCTGCGCTAATTAGTACATGCATTGCCCAACATACTGGTTTTTTGTAGTGAGAAAGCTTGACATCCATTCTCTTACCATATTTCAAGATACATTATTGTTATTATTGGTATTTATGATGTTGTACAATAGATCTATTAAATTTATTCCTCCTCTATAACACATTTATATCCTTTGACGAGTATGTGCCTTTCCTCCCCCACTTCAGAAACTGACTTTTCAATCCAGTGGTAATTTATTTTGATATATGCTGTGAAGTGAGACTCTGTACTTTGTTTTATCTTGTTTTTTTTAAAGACATGGTCTCGCTGTATAGTTTGGACTGGGTTTGTACTCACTTTGTAGCTCAGGCTGGCCTCAAAATCATGTTGATCCTCCTGTGTCAGCCTCCTGAGTGCTGGGATCACAGGTGTGCACTCCCACACCCCACTGAATCTATACTTTGAGTAGTCTCTACAATAGTATAAAATTGTGGGGGGAGAGGGAGAAATTGAGATTGATATTTGAGTTCAGATTGGGAGAAAACCTAAATGTAAGTGAATGTATAAACCCAGGGAAATCACAGTAAAGTCTGTAGATCTGTGCGACGTATGCTGTCAGCATCACTTCCCAGGTTTTGATAATGTGGCATCTTGGGTAGGTTCATTCAGGTGAGTCCATAGTTATAAAAAGGGGCTGGGGATGTGACTTAGTGATAGAGCACTTGCTTAGCTTAGGTGGAGTCCTGAGTTCAATCCCCAATACTAAAAAAAGAATTTGATTTTCCAGTTCTGATTAAATAATTTATTCTTTTGCTTGTAAAGCATCCTTTAGTAACTATGATATATGCTGGAGTGTGACAGAACTGTAGTGTCATATTTGTATTGGGAAAAACGGACTTCATTTGATAGACATCTATCGTCTTCCATCCAGAAACATACTGTGTCCTTTTTATCCAAGTTGTATCTGTCATTCTGTAAAACGTGTAGTTTTCTGCAGGTTATTTGTAGGTACTGTTGAGTTTTGTGTTGTATTTATAGATGGATCTTTTTTTCCATTTGTGTTCCGTCACAAATCCACTCCTTATGTTGGGTGTATGTCACTGAGTAGAACCCCACACCCTTAAATACGTGAAATTCTTTTCACTGGGTAGAATGCTTTCTGTTCTGCCACTGGAGACAATGTTTAACAGGCTTCTTCCTTTAAGTTGTTGCAGGAGTGCTGACCTAGTAATGTCAGCCTAAATACCGTGTTCTCCATCCAGGTGTGTGTGTGGCTTCCTTGTGAAGACCCAGGGTCATGCTCTGTGGTTTTGATGCCAACTTGTTCTCCCGGGTCTATTTCTTTGGCCACTGGCAAGATGAAGAATCCCCCGTAGTGAATTCTTTGGGGTGTCCAACGTCCACCAGGCTGAACAAACAGCCTGGGGGTTCAGTATCGAGAATGAGCTGGGCTGGCTGTAGACTTTTTCTTCTCTTTTTTGCCCCTCTGAACCTTGAGGCAGGTACTGAGATTTGGGTGTCAGATTGAGAGAAAACATAAATATAAATGAATGTAAAACCCAGGGAAATCCCAGTAAGGTCTGTAGAGCTGTGAATCGTAAGCTGTCCGCGTCACTTCCCAGGTTCTGATCGTGGGGCATAGTTCCATAAAACGCCATCTTGGGTAGGTACTGAATGCAATGAGAAGACCGCTAACTGGCTGAGCCCCAAATTTGGAAACACTCAGAAATGGAAACTGTACTGTTGACTTCCCTCCAGGTCAATCATATGAAATCCGACTGCTGGAGAACCGGAAGTTGGGAGACTTTCAAGATCTGAACACAAAATATGTCAAGGTGAGCACCGTAAGCCTTGCTGGGGTGGGGAATTGAGGGTTGGCCAGGGTCTGAGCACCTGGGCTTGCTGGGGGCTGGGAAAAGCCTCAGAGGGAGAGATGGTGCTCTGCTTGGCCCTTGGCCTTCAGGGGTACCCAGAGGCCCTCATTGCTCTTCTCTGGAGGGTTGCGTCCCACGGTAGAGACAACAGGGTAGCAGCATCAGGGCCAGACTGGTTTGGACTGATGGACTAGGCTGTGGTCTTTGCTACTTTTACTGAACCTTTCTGAGCTGTAGTTCGTTCATCTGTACAGAGGGCTTCTAAATCAGGCACGTGTGTAGAGCATTTTGCAATCCTAGGATGAATGGTGGTCATTAAGCCAGCCGTGGTGGTAATCTCAGCACTGTGAAGCTGACATGGGGATCACAAGTTCAAGCTCAGCCTGGGCAATTGAGTGACTTAGTGAGACCCTCTCTGCAATAAAAAATAAAAAGGACTGGGGATGTAGTTCAGTGCAAAGCCCCCGGTTCAGTCCCCAGTATGGGAAAAATAAAAAAGCTCATTATTCTTACCATTTTGAGTATTTTTGGGGTTCTGAAGCGAGAGTAATAAATAGATGGATACTGAGGATTGGGGAGAGGCCTGGGAATGTGGTGAGGGTCTGCCCTTGCTGGGCTGGGGAGATGGTGGGGGTTCGTCCTGGGCTCCCCTGGGCCTCATGGCCAGTCTCCCCCGTCACCTGCCTTCCCCAGAGCATCATTCGAGTGGTTTTCCACGACCGCCGGCTGCAGTACACGGAGCACCAGCAGCTAGAGGGCTGGCGGTGGAGCAGGCCCGGGGACCGCATCCTGGACATTGGTGAGTTCCGGCCTGGAGCGCTCAGAAAGGCCTGTCGTCAGGGAATTCCCAGAAGGCTCCGCAGGAGGAAGGGTGAACATCACAGAAATTGATGGGCAGTGAAAACAGAATTTTGGGGACTCAGGTTCTAGCCCACAAGGCTTTGTTTCCAGCCCTTGGGGCAAGGTGAGTTTTGGAATAGAAGGTAGAGCGATAGGGTACATATACTTGTGGCATCAGGGAAGACTTTGAACAGGCCTCTGGCCACAGTATTTCTATAGCAAAACCAAACGGCATGAAGACCCCTAAGAGCTCGCTGGTGACTGGGCGTTTCAAATTGCGGTGAAGGAATTTGGACCTATAACCAGGATCCGTCCCTGAGCATCTGGGAGAGGCTGACACCTGCGCTTTTGTGTGTGTGTGTGCGCAGATATCCCACTGTCTGTTGGTATCTTGGACCCCAGGGCCAGCCCAGCCCAGCTGAACGCAGTTGAGTTCTTATGGGACCCTGCGAAGAGGGCATCCGCGTTCATTCAGGTGAGCAAGCTGGTGAGCTTTGGGGTTCAGGGTACGAGTTCTCCAAAGCAGCCCATGTGGGCGGGCCTGACCTGGGGGCAGATGTGGAAATTGAGCCCTCCTTAGTTGCAGAGCTAGCTGGTCAGCAGGGTTAGGAAAAAGATGTGGAATGTTCTAGAATGCTCTTCAGGTTCTGCTTACATAGCTTTTAAAAAGTCAGTATTTCCTAGCATAGATAATTGGAAAGTAAACATTTTTTTTATTATAGTTTCTACTATTGAGTGAGTTATTTCTTTCCCCACCCCTGGTGTGGGTCCTGCCTCGCCAGCCACCAGCTGAGCTCCCCAGGGCATGGCCACCATGGGCTCCATCCGCGCCCACACGCTTTTGCTGTGTAGCCCTCGGTATACTTTGTTCCCCTTAGTTTTCCCACCTATTTGTAACTCAGATCATGAATATAAAGCTGTTAATGTAGTATCTGTTCCATGGAAATCACTCAAGAAATCTTTTTTAAACAATATTTTTATTGTGCTTAAGAATCGTTATTATGTTATGTATTTTAGTAGTATATATATTACTATAATGTTGCTGCAATATTATAACAAATATGTACCAAGTCTGTGAGAAATGTGGAAATGGTTCTAGCGCCTGGCCGTGTACCCAGGGCGTTAGACAAAAGTCAGGGTTTGGCTGAGGGCCCTGCCCTGAAGTCTGGCTTTGCCAAGGGAGCGGTCCCTGGGTCAGGAGCCAGAGTGGGGTTGTCAGGGACAGTGGCCCGGAGCAGCGCCAAGTTCTCAGCGTGACAGGCAGGGGCCCTACAATAAAGGACCAGAGGCGGCAAGTGTGTCTCACACCCGGGGGACAGGGAGGCCCCTGGCCTGGTGGAGGGACCTAGGTGAGCAAGGGGGCGGCAGCAGGGATGGGGAGCAGCCCTGGGGGGGTCCAGACCTGCCGGCCCCTCGTCCTCTCCTAGGTGCACTGCATCAGCACGGAGTTCACACCCAGGAAGCACGGGGGAGAGAAGGGGGTGCCTTTCCGGGTGCAGATCGACACGTTTAAGCAGAACGAGAATGGGGAGTATGCGGAGCACCTGCACTCAGCCAGCTGCCAGATCAAGGTGTTCAAGGTAGGACAGCTGCCTGACTTCCCGCTTGCACATCTGCCTGAGCAGTGCCACCTGGGTGACGCCGGCGATCGTGCTGAGAGGCTGAGCCAGGAGTGCAGCGTTTCTCCAGCCCAGGGCTTCTGTCCGTACAGGGACAGGAGCCTGCCCCTGACCATCCTGCCCCACTCGGGCGTCTTCTCATTCCCAGTACCTGCTTAGCTTTCATCAGAAATGTTGGGGTCTCTGGATGTCAGTGCTTAGCACAATAAAGATTTTATAAGAATGACTGATTTGCATATTTTTAGATTTTTCCCCCCAAGCATTGTATGTGTGCTGGCAGCTTCTCACATCTAGAGTCCCCAGACTATGAAGCCATGCCCACCTCCCTGCGCCTTGTGTACCTCACCTGATACAAATGTCATTCCCTGCACTGTCTTTGTCCTGGAGAAAGAGGACTGGGGGTGTAGCTCAGGGGTGAGCACTGGCCAAACACATGGTAGGCCCTGGGTTTGATCCTTAGCACCAGAGAGAGAGACAGAGAGAGAGAGAGGGAGGGAGGGAGGAGTCTCAGTAAAAGAAGCGTTTTCAGATCTTAGAGGTGCTTCCTATCTCTCCCGCCCTTGCCGCATCCCCTGCAGTCCCCTGTCACTGGTTTTCATCTCTCAGTCTGCACTGATTATTTCCTGAAGTTGGTAGCTCACTGTTCTGTGCACCCTAAGGATGGGGAGGGGTGCCACAGTCATTCTCAAGGCTCGAGGATGCCCTTGTCCCCCGAAGGCCTGACCTGCATCATCTGACAACTGCAGTGCCGGTTTTTACCTCCTGGGCGGGGACCGCCTGGGTCCTTAGCCCCAGTGCCTGTCCGCTCACCTCCTTCACATCAAGGTGAATTCGGAACCGGCTTACAAGAATCTGTCTGCTGGGGTTAGAGGTCAAGAGTGAGTCATTTTAGACAGCGCTTCATGAGAGAAAGCGGGCTCTGAGTTGGTTTTCCTGACCTGTGGGTAGATGTGGCAATAAATCCCTGCAGGAAAAACCATGATCCCGGTGGCCCCTGAAGACAGGGCTGTACCGTTCCCCTCCGTAGCATCCGTCGCATGGTCTGGTACCCAGGGAGCTCTTGGCAGGGATTTGGGGAACATGCTGGTGCTGGCAGCCTAAGGAAGTGGGGACCCTGTGACGAGGGGGTCTGCCTCCCAAGGGTGCGCTCGGGGGGCTCCTCGGGCCTGGCTGGCTCTGGGTGGCCGTACCCTGGTCAGTGAGTGGTGCCGGACCGGGCAGGCAGGCAGGAGTGGTGTGAGCAGCAGGAGTTTGTCTTTCTTGCCAGAGGTAGAGGAGCCGTCCTCTGCACACACTCAGGGCCTGGCAGGGGAGGCCCCCAAGGGAAGCTTGCGCCTTCCTCGCATTTGTTTCCCACTGTCGTGCTGCAGACAGTGATGTAAAACGATGCACATTAATCACTTGAACCAGGAGTTTGAGACCAGTCTGAGGAAGATAGTGAGATCCTGTCTCAAAACACACACAGAGAAACCCCAAAGCTAGAGCTGGGTGCAGCTGTGCAGCCCTGTAATCCCGGTTCTCAGGAGGCTGAGGCAGGAAGATCACAAGTTTAAGCCAAACCTTGGTTCCTTGGCAACTTAGAGACCCTGACTCAAAAAAAAGTAAGAAGATCAGAGATGTAGCACAGTGTTAAGGCCTCAGGTTCAATCCTCAGAACCATGGTTGATTGATCGGTTGATAGATCAGTCAGTAGATCGATGATTGATCGATCAATGGACCAGCAATGAAAATGAAAAGGGCTGAGCACAGCTCCGTGGCGGAGTGCATGCCTGGTATGTGCAAGGCGCTGGATTCCATCCCCAGCACTGCAAGATGAAACAAAGCAAAACAAAAAGCCTAAAACTGTGTACACAGATATCTTCGGGTTGGTCAGGAGTCGGAGGTGGGTCTCACTTGACTGCCGGTGTCAGTGGGCCCGCCTTCCCTGCTGGAGACGTTAGGGGAAATTAGTCTCCCTGCCTTTTCCATCCTCCATAGGCTGCCCTGTAGCCTGGGGCCCCTCCTGGTCCTTCTCACAGGGCCCCTCCTGACCTCTGCTCTTTCCCTCCCGCCTTTTGAAAGGCCCTGGTATTGCATAGTCAGGATAGTCAGGATTATCTTCCCATTTGGATGCCAGCTGATTAGCATCTTAATTCCATCTGCAGATGTAATTCTCCCTTTGCCACTTAGCATTCATGCATTCTGGGGATTAGAGTGTGCGGACATCTTTGGCGCCATTATTCTACCCATCTTGGGTCTATGCATACAGTGGCCAGTGTATCTCTGGACCTCCTGCCCACTCTGGGAACTTACAACTCTGGTCCACCGTCGACATTGTACGGCCAGTGGGCCTAGCCTGGCCTGTGGTTCATTGTTGGTGGGTGTGTCACTCGTGTCCCCTTGAGGCCCTGCTTCTGTCCAGGGCAAGCGTCACCCTGAGGCACGAGACCCTTTTTAAGCGATTCTGTTTGCTGGACGCCCAGGATTGGCGGCCTCTCTTGCTATCACTTGGTCATGTCAGGGTGGAGACGTCACCCCATTACCCCGTGCATGGAGATTAAGCTGGGGCTTGACAGGTGTCCTCAGAGTTGGGGTGAGGAGGTGTTTCATGGATGGCCAGCATTTCCCAGTCTGCCAGCACAGAACGGACCCAACCAGGGGCCACTCCTTCTGCTTCTTTTGCTCTTCATGAGTGGCCTCAGGGACACATCGTGACTTGTCCTGCTCCCCCAGGGTTGGTTCCCCTCTGGAAGCAAGTGGCCATTAGTAGCAGCCTCTCCCAGGCACGTCCCCGGAGCAGCTGAGTGGCAGCCAGGAGCAGGCTCCATGAAGGGCTGCAGGTTTGAAGCTGTTCAGGGGAGACAGCAGCTGCCCTGTCCAGGAGATTCTGCTGTGTTTTGGGGCCCCAGGGCGAGGCAGGGAGTGGACAGGCCTGGGGGTCTTGCCAGCCACCACTGTGGCCCCTTTGGGATGGATTGGACCCCATGCTTTGTCCTTGCAGCCAAAGGGAGCTGACCGGAAACAGAAGACGGACCGGGAAAAGATGGAGAAAAGAACTGCTCAAGAGAAGGAGAAGTACCAGCCGTCCTATGAGACCACCATCCTCACAGAGGTGAACTGCGGGCTGGGGACAGGCCCTCCAGGGCCCTCTGCCAGGGTCAGGGCTGTCCTTCGCAGTCTTGGAAGGTCGCCTGTCCGGGCAGGCGAGAGTCTTGCTGGAAAGCACCCGTGCAGCTGTGCGCACTCCCGGGGTCCAGGGTGCCCTTCATCTACGACCCAGAGGCGGGAAGACACTTCAGAAATTGTCTCATGTTCTCTGCTGCCTTTGAATGCTTTGGTTTTCTGAAATTAGGGTGCTCTTATTACTTTGAATAGGTAACAGGTTCACACAGTGCCAAATGCAAAATAGTGTACAACCCAAAGTATCCCAGCCGCCACTGCTGCAGTCTGTGAGCTGCTCCTGCTAAGGCAGCCTTGCTGGTTCCACACATGTCACCTGACCTTCTCTGTACCTGTGGCTCCGGACCTGTGGCTGAGGAGCACGTGGTCCTGCCCCAAGCCGACAGCACAGGGACACGCTTTTCTGCAGCGGGCATTGCTTTCATTAATAGCTTGTCTGGACTCTGTTCCCTGCCTCTTCATAAAGAGCCACCCGGCTCCGCGTCCCCGTTCTTAGCACTGGGGAGTGATGGCCACTCAGTGGGTGTGTGGTGGCTTCCAGCTCTGCCACTGCGGCTGGTGGCGCAGGGAGTGACCGTGCCTGCGCAGGTCTGCACACAGCGAGATTGTCCACGGGGCTCCCTTCTCAGAGTGGTCGCTCTGGTGGACGGTGTACCTGCCTGCTTTTGGGTGGGGGTCTCACTATGTCATTCAGGCTGGCCTGGAACTCACCACACAGCCCAGACTGACCTCGACTTTGTGACAATCTTCCTGCTTTGGCCCCCCCGAGTACTTGAACTGGAGACCTGCACCACCAGGCTTGGCTCTTTTTTTCAGTTATGAGGACAGAACCCAGGGCCATGTGTATGCAAGGCCAGCCCTCTGCCACTGAGCTACACCTCCAGCCCCAGCCCTGGCTAGTTCGTGGCTTGGGTAGATACTAAAAAGCATTTTCTCTTAACCCGAGCACCAAGGGCCGGCTGCTGTGACCACCCTTAGGTCTGGGGCTGTCTTCCAGGTGCTGCTGTCACCAGTCGTGGCCAGCACGTTCACTGTTACTGGCTGTGTTTTTTTTCCCCCGGAACGTCTTCTCACTGTGCTCTGCGATCGGACCCACTAACCCAGACTGGCATTTATTCAGAAAATAACTGGACTTCCGCATGTGTAAGACTTGACCATGCTGGCCAGCTGGGGCCGAGGCTGTGGCTGAGAACTCAGACCCTTCCTCCCACACCTGTCCCTGCCTGTGCTAGTGAGGCCACCGGAAACGCCCCTCACCTAGCGACACTTTT
Source organism: Dasyprocta punctata (assembly GCA_004363535.1). Classification (NCBI taxonomy): domain Eukaryota; kingdom Metazoa; phylum Chordata; class Mammalia; order Rodentia; family Dasyproctidae; genus Dasyprocta; species Dasyprocta punctata. The sequence goes on along the minus strand of RJWM01014791.1, from coordinate 11,517 downwards.
CCCTTCCTGGCTGAGCCTCAGCTTCTTTGCTGTTTGCCTGGCTTCCGGGCAGAGGAGAGCTGCTGGTGGCTTCGGGCCCATCTGTCCCTGTCCTCATCGCGGGGCAGTGTCGATGCTGGAAACTCGCTGGGTCACGACCTCGACCTCGGGAATCGCTGGCTCCCTCTTCTGTCGGCTCATCAGCGTTCCTCCTCGGGCTGCAGGATTTAACACCAACACATTCCAGCCCGTGCTCACAGCAGTTAAACATTTACCAAGCCTAGGGTTGGGTAGGTGATAGTAAATCTTCAGGAATGCTCCCCGTGGCCCTCTCCGGATTGCCTGCAAAGGACGAAATGCAGGTTCGTTTGTCTGCTCACTTACCTCAGCAAGCCTGCAGGCCTTCGCTTTTTCTTTCTTTCTTTTTTTTTTTTTTTCTTTTGGGGAAGCCCGGGTGGCCTTGTTTTGGACTTCTACACTGGAACTGCTTGAGGACACACCTCACATTCCATGTCTGTCTGTCTCCCGGGGTCCCGGGCCAGAGGCCGAAATGGAACAGACACCCAGAGTTGTGCTGGAAGAGAACAAACGCCTCTCCTGCCTGCCACGGCCCTGTCCACAGCTTTCTCTGTTTAAAGAGCACAGGTTGTAATAGTGAATGTTAGAGTTTTTCTTTGGAAGTTGCCCATAGTCCCTCTGGTACTTGCGTACCCACACTGGTCTGTATGGAAGAAGTTTGAGTAGCAGGCCTGTTTTTAATGTCCTGCTTTCTTGTGGGCTCGACATCACATGACCATGCTGTTTGCTTCTTGAGTTTGACTACTAGGAAGCTCGAACAGGCAGCTTTCCCACTGTGCTCGTCCGGGGTGACTTGGTGAATGTTAGATCGCCCCTCGTCTGGGGTGACTCGGTCAATGTTAGATCGCCCCTCGACCGGGGTGACTCGGTGAATGTTAGATCGCCCCTCGACCGGGGTGACTCGGTGAATGTTAGATCGCCCCTCATCTGGGGTGACTCGGTGAATGTTAGATCGCCCCTCGTCTGGGGTGACTTGGTGAATGTTAGATCACTCCTCATCTGGGGTGACTTGGTGAATGTTAGATCGCTTCTTGTCTGGGGGTGACTTGGTGAATGTTAGATCGCTTCTTGTCTGGGGGTGACTTGGTGAATGTTAGATCGCCCCTCATCTGGGGTGACTTGGTGAATGTTAGACTGTTCCTCTGCTGTGTTTGGCTTGCACTGTGTGACCCTAAGAACCTGCACAGCTGTGGCTCACTGCGGACACCCAGCCAACACGGGCTACCTGAGGACAAGCTGGTGCTGACAGATGCGTCCTCAGCAGGGCCGAGGTGATGGGTCGGTGCCTTCGCGGCCTCTGCTCTTGCTGGGGATTTCTGCTCATGAGCCACGCTGCCTTGTCTCTCCTCCCTCAGTGCTCTCCCTGGCCAGACGTGGCTTACCAGGTGAACAGCGCCCCGTCCCCGAGCTACAATGGCTCTCCCAACAGCTTCGGCCTCGGAGAAGGGTAAGTCTCACCTTTTTCCCTTTGGGACCCTGGATCACAGAGTGTGGATTCCCTTCTGGGTTTTCCCTTCTTTCCATTGTCTGGCATCTGTTTAGGTTTCGCATGGCTAACTGATGTCACAGCCACAGCTGTGTTTAGCTTTTGCATGGCTCTTTCTGTTCTTCTGTCTACACATCTATAAATATCATCTGTGAGACAGCAGCCCATGGCTTTCCTTGTAAAACTAGGGACTGAGGTGTTAGGACAGCCTTGTGGGCTAGCCTCTGGCCCCATCTGAGAGTCCCAAGAGAGCACAGGGTGGCCCAGATGGGAACCCTTTCTGGCTCCTTACCATCACCTGTCACACTCAGTGAGAGGGACAACTCCACACAGGATCCTCCTGCCCTGGCTTTCAGAGTTTATAGCCCTGAAGCTGACCTCACTGCCACCTCGGCAGAGGCCAGGCGCTCAGCCTCAGGGTGCTGTGACGGGACAGTGCCGAGTCACCAGCAGATTCTAACTGTCACAGGCCACGCGGCCCAGGGCCAGGGCCATTGCCGCAGTGGCTCCCAGGCCTGCTCTGGGAGAAGGGGTGGAGGCAGAGGATGCCGGGCCAGGCGGTTTCTAGGTGAGTGCAGAACCCAAGTGGTTTCTGCCCACCACTGTCTTGTAGCTCTGCTTGACAGACTTCCCAGAACTTTCTAGATGTGCCCAGAACTTTCTAATGAAACAGCAGGATTGTTCATGAACTTGATTTTGTCAAAGCAGAGCATTCACCTGACAGACAAAGAACAGGGTTATGTTTAGGTCAGGCGGGTCTAGTTTTACATCTACACCTTATTCAGGGTAAGTTCCTTAACCTTGCTGAGCCTCGGTTTCCTCAATGCAAATGGGGCACAGAATTCCACCTGGGGCAGGAGTATCAGGAGTGTGGCGCCTGGCACCCTGGACAGTCCATGAAGGGCAGCACTGCTCCTAACCCCTGGTCTGGGAGTCATCCTTGTGAGGATTTTTTAAAATGATGGTGAAGTCTACGTAGCATAGTCTTCATCGCGCAGCTGAGCCGCCCTCAGTACCCTGCTGTCGCGCAGCTGTCGCAGGGACCGTGGCAGGGAGGCATGTTTCTCTTACCTACAAGTGCAGGTGTTCCAACCCACACCCACCGAGTTGGCCCTTACGGAGGGCCGCGTGCCTCCCTGCTGGGAACACCCGGCCGCGCTTTCCTCACGGGTGGAGGCTGACCCGTGGGTGCTTAGATGCTGCGAATTCTGGCCACATGGAAAGGATTTGGTTGATGACTCTGGTTTGGCCACAGCTTTCCAGGTGCTGATTACGTGGAGTCGTGGAGCCAGGCCCCCTTGGTCAGCTGCCTTCCTCCTGGGCTGGGGCGGGGTGGAAACCCCAGCTGGTGGGAATACTGATCAGCCTCAGTCGTTGCTCTGACTCCTCGGGGTAGGGGGTTAGCAAGGCCCGGGACAGTGCAGCCCCGCAGAACTTCCTGCTCCACCTGTTGGTTCTTCAGGGATTTGGAGGGATTGGACACTGACTGTCTATGTTTTTCTGACTCTAGAAATTCTGGAGGACTCATTTCATTTACAACAAGTCTCATCACTGATGGGACATGGGCCCCTGGCTAGGTGACTGGACTTTCCTGCGTGTCTCCAGGGACTGTCCCATCCTCACTTCCTGTGCCTTTTCCATTGCAGCAACAGCTCGCCGACTCACCAGGTGGAGGCCCTGCCCATGGGCAGTGATGTAAGTGTGTGCTCCGGGAGGTGGGGTGCTGGCCTCGGGGGGTGCTGAGCAGCACCTCGAGGCCTCCTCTGTCCCCTGCAGCACCTGCCGCCATCAGCCTCCATCCAGGATGCCCAGCAGTGGCTGCATCGCAACAGATTCTCACAGTTCTGCCGCCTGTTTGCCAGCTTCTCAGGTGAGCATCGTGGAGCCTTGTTAAATGTGCAGGCCTCGGGGAGCACGGTCCCGGCCCTGCCCTCTGCCCCGGAGAGGCTGTGGCTGTGTCCAGGAGACCCCCGTAGTCTGGGTTCCCGCTTGTGTGTGCTGGCCCAGGGCCAAGGCCAGAGGAGCTTCTGCAGGTGCGAGGTGCTGCTCCTCGATGTCCTGTCCTGTGTGACTCGAGGGGACTACTGGCTGACTTCTTCCGGCTCCCCTCACCTGCAGGAGTGGGTGGGCTCTGGCATGCCCAGCAAGGGCCCCTATGCCCCGACAGGGTAGTGTGTACTCTGCACATCTTCACTGTATTTTTTTCCTGCCCAAAATACTGCTTGTCTTGCTGTCTCCAAAGCTACCACCTGGGATTTGGAGATAAAGCCATAGGTGAGATGGGAGAGTTGCTATTTTCTTCTTTATAACGTTTTTGGAGGCTGGGTATGGGGGAGCACACCTGTAATCTCAGCAGTTCAGGAGGCTGAGGCAGGAGGCTTGCAAGTTTGAGGCCAGCTGGGGCAACTTCACAAAACTTGACCTGAAAATGAAAAGGATTGGCAGTGTAGCTCGGTGGTGGTGTCGTGGTGGTAGCTGCCTAGCTTGTGTGTGGCCCTGCTTGCCATCCCAGTACCAAAAGAAGAAAAAAGTTTTGGAAGCCCTGGCTGATGGTTCTCAAAGAGAAGGCCCAAGCCAGAGTGCAAAGGTGACCTGAACTGTGAGCCTGGCTGTAGGGCAGCTTTGTCCGCTGTGCCTGGGGTAGAGTGTGGCCCTCATCCGAGGAGTGGTGTCCTCAGCCATCTGTGGCTGTGGGGAAGAAGGAGCATCCGTTCATTCTGAGCTCTGCCTCCCGAGAGGCTTCTTGGTGTTGGGGGTGTCGCTGGAGAAGCGGCTGGACCCTGCCCTCCAGGGCCTCAGCTTCCACCCGCCTTGGTGCGGTGTGAAGGGCCCATGACAGCATGGAGCCGCCGGCCTGGGTCGGGGAGACCGTGCCGAGGTCTCCCTGAGCCCGGGCTGGGGAGGAGGAGGGAGCCCCCTGAGGGGCCTAGGGCGGAGGGCTCAGCAAGCAGGGAAGCAGAAGGAGGGCGGGAGGCAGAAGCCTTCTTGCTGTGGTCAGAGCGGAGTCCTGGGGTTCAGGCTGGGGAGGTGACCAGGTCAGAGAGGCCCTGGGGGACCCAGGGGGGAGAACCCCGGTAGAGCAGTGCGAGGACCCAGCCTTCACTCCCAGTGCAGAGGAGCCGACTTGGCTGCAGAATCCTGCCTGGGACAAAATCTCACAGTGCGGCTTCTAGCATACTTGGGCTTAAAGAGTTAAAAGCATCAGGACAAACTGTGATGGGCGAAAGGAGAAAGGAAAAAAGGAAAAAAAATTTATATACACAGATAGTTAAGATAGTTGTAGAGCTAGTTTCTCTTAGTTCATTGAAAATAAAGGTTTCTGCTGGTATTGTTTGGGACAAGACGTCATTTTTGTATCTTGTACTCTGAATGACTACTACAAAGACAGCAATACACTATGTATTAATTATTGTAACTCCTGCTAACCTGCTTTCAATCTGTGTTATTGTTATGTTTATTTTTTTCTCTTTAAAATAAAAAAAGATATATACTTCCTCGTTTTTGTTTTGCAATGTAAAAAGAACATGCTTGTTTTATAACTTGTTTTTATAACTTGTATAAGTTACAAAGTCATGAAAAATATACAGTAAAATAAAATAATATATATTAAAAGAAAAAAAAAGAATTATAGCAGCACAGTTTGTAATAGCTAAATCTTGGAAACAACTCAAAGGCCGTTAGCCGAGGAATGCATAAAGAAGATGTGACTTTTTTATACAATGGAGTACTACTCAGCCATAAAGAAGGACAAATTTGAGGCATTTCTAGGTACATAGATGCAACTTAAGACCATACTGTTAAGTGAAATAAATCAGACACACATGTGTAAACATTGTGTTGCCTCCCTGGTATGAGAAACTGAAAGAGCAAACAAGGACCAAAATGTATAAGATATTGTAAAATGGGAAGAAATTGTTCAAAGGAAAGAGGAACTAGAGTGGGGGGAGGAGGAAGGAAGGAAAAAGGAAAACAAAGCAATTTTTAAAAAAGGATAAAATGGAAACAAAACTCTGTAAATAAGGAGGGGAAGAGGGGTTAAAGGGAGGAGGGAATTGGGGAAAAAAGAGAAATCAAAATATATCACGAACAGGTACAAATTCCCTATGATGAATATGGTCATTCTGTATATCTAAAATGTACCAATAAACTTAAATAACAGAGTGCGAGGTGGCAGGACTGTATGGGGGCAGCGCTTCTAGAAACACTTGCAGGCAGTGTCTGCCAGCGCCGGAGGCAAGCCCGCGAGCCCGCAGACACGCAGGGAATGGCACACACAGCCTCTCCTAGCAGCCCGAGCTGGAAGTTCACAGAGTGACTACGTGAGCTGTGGTGTGTTCATGCAGTGGATCGTACATACCGACGGGCGCAGAGCTCCAGGGCTGGGATGAGGGGCCATGGGAGGCCAAGTCTCTCCCCTTCGTCTGCGCTGGGCCCCCGGGGGTTCACGGCCAGGCCCCTGTGGATGGTGTACCTGTACACAGACATGCGCGTGTCATCACAACAGCATGCTGATGAAATGGCGCCCGTAGACGAGTGTCCATGCACTTGGGTGGGTGCCAGCTTTCAGCTTTGGCACCTTGTGAGCTGCAAGCTTCTGAGCTGTTTCTCAGGAGTGTCTGGTCTCCCCAAGGGGGAAGCTGGAGCTTCCTGAGCCCCTGGGCCCCGGTGGAGTCCGCAGGTGCTCAGGGATGGAGCCCTTTCCTGTGTCCCACGTGAGGGGTGACTCATTTCCCTGCCTAGGTTCTGACTTGCTGAAGATGTCCAGAGACGATCTGGTCCAGATCTGCGGCCCTGCAGATGGAATCCGGCTCTTCAACGCCATCAAAGGCAGGTAGGTGTTGGTTTCTCAGGGAAGCTAGCAAGCCCCTTGCTGATGTCCTTGGCCTGTGGGTGGGCTGGGTGGGCCGGATGGTGAGAACCGGGCAACCAGTCAGTCCAGAAGCTGTAGGCCACTTGTGCTAATGTGACAGGCAAATTTAATTTTAAATTTTGTTTAACTTGAGTGAACTTCACTTTATTGTCTGGTGCTGGGGTTCATACCCAAGGCCTCGTGCATGCTAAGCATGCATTCTGTGATCGTGCTACTCCTCCAGCTGTATGCTAAAATCTTAATGGCCACACACGGACAGCACAGAGAGAGCGGGGGAGAGAAAGAGTGTGTCTGAGTTTGTAGCCCATGTCTGTCTTATGAGCTATGTGGCGGAGGAGGCCCTTTCCTCCCCGAGCCTCACTTTTCTCATCTGTGAAATGACAGTGATCTGAGCTCCCTCAAAAGCTGTGTGAAGGCAGCGTGAGTCCTGTGTAGAAAGCTCTTTTCATTTGTTGGCAGCGGGGGTGGAGCCCACGGTCTTGCACATGGCTGAAAGTGCGTTTCCACGGAGCCCCAGCCCCAGCCGGTCCTGAGGCCTTGGTCCGCCGCAGGGGGCGGGGAGGGGCGTACATCGCTCTTCCCCTGGGCAGTCCCGTGGGGCGTTCTGAGAGGCCCAGTGGACTGGACTCTGTCCCTTCCTACCCTTTCTGGAAAGGCCCCCTGCATCCCCACCCCCATCTTGCTTCTTCCCTGAATCTTTCCCGCTGTAATCTCCACCCTGTGTTCCAGAACCTTCTAGCGCCATGGAGTTCGGCCCACCACATGCGATGCTTGTCTCCTTTTCTCCTGCCAGGAACGTGAGGCCGAAGATGACCATCTACGTCTGCCAGGAGCTGGAGCAGAACCGGGCGTCCCTGCAGCAGAAGCGCGATGGCGGCAGTGACAGCAGCCTCTGTGGTGAGTCGCGGAGCGCGAGCCCAGACCTTCAGCCTCGGCCTCCGAGGCCCGGCCCGGCCTCTGCCTTTGTGACAGGCATCCAGGCCTTGTCCCCTGCCTTTCAGTGTGGCCTGTGAAGGCCAGGCTGAGTTTGTTGGGTTTCCCGTGCATTTAAGGGGCGCCGCGTGTGTTCTTGGGCAGTGCGGAGCGTGCGGTCCAACCTCACTTTGGGCAGCCGCGCAGCACCCCTTACCCTAGCACACGGTCCGCGGCTTGCTCCGGGTCCTCCTGCGTCCCAGGAGCGGCGGGGCCAGGATTTGAACCCTCAACTGCCCATGGCAGAGCCCTCGTCTCCCCAGACTGCTCCCCTCGTGGCTCCCAGGAGAGGAGGTGTGGAGCCGGCGGCCTCTGCTCACTGCCCTCACTCTAGGCACTCCTGGTGGCAGAGGCTGTGATGAACCGTGTCCGCCTGGGGTCCGTCTGGTTCTTTAGGACCAGAAAGTAATGGAACTGGCTACACAAGGTTGGAGATAAAAAGAAGCACCATCAGAATCTGTCCCACAGAGGCCACGGAAGACAGGCCTGGGGTTCTTCCCAGTCTGAGCACTGAGAGACCGCGTTCTCTGGACCGGATCTGATGGTGACTCAGCCACCTTGAGATCTCGGGAGAGTGCGGCCTGGTGTGGCCGGAGTCCTAGGACAGGAACCTCCTGTGTGTGCTTAGAAACTGCCAGGCCTCTGGCCGGGGCTTAGAACCAAGTGTTCTTAGTGGAGGGAGAAGTTTGGGAACCTTGAGTTTAATCCACTTGTGTTTGCTTTCGAAGACCTCGAGTCCCCTCAGAGTTGAGTAATCACCCGTTTATCCCTGGAGTTTGCTCCTTCCCGCCCGCCCTGGGCTTTGTCTAAGGAAGCACCTCCATTGTCAGCACCTCTGCTATCTCCTGACTTGCTGACCACACTGGGCGCCCCACCCCAGACCTCCCCTGCTCCCTGGGAGTCACAGTGCTCCAGCCGAGTGTGTTTTGCTTGTGTGGTGGGAAGGAGAGGCCCAAGTCCAGGCCCAGACCCTTCTGCTGTCAGGCAGCACCTGTTTTCAAACATCAGTCTGCCACCCGAAGCCGTCAGGAACCTTGTTAGACTGGGAAGGACGGAAAGGTGCCGTGGGGCTCCTCCTCCCTCCCTGGGCAGCAGCACACCTGGCTGCCGTCAGAATCACCTGAGGCCTCCTGCGCCTTGGTGTCCTTGGGTCTGGAGGGGGCCTCAAAACCTCTGCGTCTCACACAGATGTGCCAGGGGAGCAAGTGGGGAGCAGAGAGCCACGGCCCGGGCCCCGTCCACCTGCAGGTGGACTGCTCTGTGCTCTGCAGTGCTGGGCTTCTGGGCAGGTCCCGGTCACACTGCCAGGAGCGTCCTTACAGAGCAGCGATTGCTTTCTTAAGATGGGGTGGAGGACTGTAGGCGGGTGCCTGCTAACCTAACGGCCCCTTGAAGGGAAGGCCCTCTCCCCCTCCTACAGTGTACCACGCCATCTTCCTGGAAGAGCTGACCACCTTGGAGCTGGTGGAGAAGATCGCCAACCTGTTCAGCATCCCCCCCCAGCACATCCACCGCGTCTACCGGCAGGGCCCCACGGGCATCCACGTGCTGGTGAGCAACGAGGTGAGGCTGCCGCCAGCCCGGCCCCCAGGACCCTTGGCCGGAAGTGTTGCTGCTTTCGGACAGGTTTCACCGGTGTGCCACCTGCTCGGCTGCAGGGGCTTCCTGGGGTGCTAGCAGGAGGTCTCTGAGGCAGCCCCACTGGCACAAATCCTACCCCTGCCCGCCAAGCTCTGAGGGCTGCGGGAGTCAGAATGGTCCCCTCCCAGGGTGGGCGGCAGCCCCAGGGCGAGCTGCAGGGAGAGGTGAAGCGGGTGGTGAGGGAGCATCTTTGGCCCACTGCTAAGGAGTGAAGGTGCCGTAGCCTCCCTGGTTCTGTCCCCAGAAACATGCCCTGTGTCGGCAGGCACAGCGGAGGGCAGAAGACCCAGCTATTCGTCTGGTCCTTGGGACTGTGCCCACTTTCCAAGGAGTGGCATGTTGACGGCTGCTGACCAGGGCAGGCGTCCTGCACACATCATAGAACAGATGCTTTTATGCTTGTTCCATCCTGTGCCCTCTTTCCTAATAATAATGGTAACAAGCGGCAGCATGTACTGGGTTCCGTGTCCCTGTGCTTTCTGTCACTGTGTCCCGGGGAGCAGCGGTGAGAACCCACCTCATCCAGCTGCTCCGAACAGTGGACACCCAGCTCCCCTCGGAAGGAGGATGGTGCTGGTGGGACCCTAGCCCTGCTCTGACCCCCAGAAGACCCTGAGCTGCTCCCAGAAATTCTGAAATTGCCTGTGTAGAGAATTAGAGAAGAAACTGGGTACTGGATTGGGGGCTAGAAAAAGGAGAGAAAATGTGGGCCTCAGAGTTGGACTGGTGTCCCCCCAGCTTAGTGGCCTCTCTGAGCCTCAGATTCTGCGTCGGCAGGATGGGAGTGATCACACCTGTCAGGCCAGTCGGGGTCAAATGAGAAAACGGGGGCAGGAACCAGGAGACGCTAAGTAAGGTGCTCCCACAATGGTCTGTGCCCATGTTAGGCTTTCGTCTTTAGGCAAGATTTTTTGGGGGGCTGGGGGTGATATCTAAGCAGTAGTAATTCTTTTGCCACTTATTACAACTGCCACAGCCCTTTAATGTTCACCAGTTTCATCTTCATCCTGGAAGTTGGCAAAATTTTTTTCCTTCCTTTAATTCAGAACTAGTCTAAGTCAAGCAGTGTAGAAAGCAAATGGCAGCTGTGGAAGACCTTCTTGGCTCCAGAAGGGCTGACGTCAGGTTTGATGTGATTCTGCTAGCTGTGTCTGTGCGCATGTCCTAGTGTGTGTGGGTAGACAGGTGTGGGCTTTATAATACACAGTGAAGATTCAGCTCTATACTCACCTTGCAATTCCTGTAACCAAGTCAGAATTCCTTCCATATGGTTGCATTCAAATCAGATGCAACTATTTTTTTTGCCCCCATTTTACAGGTAAGGAAAATTGAGAGGTCAGCGGAGCGATGCGCGGTTGTAGTGGCCTGGAAGGCAAGTCGCTTTCTATGGCAGAACAGATTTCTTTTCGGGAAGACAAAAGGCAAGAATGCGGGCCACCCTTGCCATTTCACGGCCCCTGAGGAAGTTCCTGCCCCCACCTGCCCTGCGCTCCCGAGAGCAGGCTGTTAAGCAAGTGGAGCAGAGAGCAGACCTCAGATGCCACCCTGGCTAAGTAGGCGATTCTTATTCCCCAAAGTCTCCTTGCTTCTTAACCCTGAGTCAATTGGAAACCTTTGGTTCTTAATTGCCCAGAGCGCCGGAGGCAGCCTGGCCAGCCGAGGAGCTGGCCCCTGGGTGCAAGGTGCTTAATTAAACACACGAGTTACTGATTAAGCCCATGCGGGCTCTGCTTCGAGCTTTCTGTGCCCGAGTGGTCGGGCAGGCAGCAGCCCTGGATGGAGCAGGCCACGGTATAGAAAAACGTACTTCATGCATCATTAGGCCCTGTGGAGAGGGCCAGGGTCAACAGCGGATGGATTTCTAAGATTCGAGGCAAAAATCCAGAGCGAGCAATAGAATGTGGGTGCATTTTTGTTTTGTGTTTTGTGGTGCTGGGAATCGAACCCAGGGCCTTGTGCATGCCACTTAAGTGCTCACCTCTGAGCAGCTCCCAACTCATGGGTTGCATTTTTTACATTTGTGAAGGAGCTTTGCTGTCGTGCTGGGTAGCATGTGGTTTTGTGTGCATGTTTATGTATGTGGATACTGCTGTATTTTTAATATTCTTGAAATGTCGGTCATGAACTATAGCGTACATCCCCAGATCCTTTTTTTTTTTTTTTTTTTTTTTTGAGTCATGGTTTCACCAAATGGCTACATTGCCCAGGATGGGCTTGAACTTGATATCGTCCTGCCTCAACCTCCCAGAGCGCTGAGATAATAGGTGTGTACAGCTGGTTTCTCCATTACAGTTCAGAGATTCTGGCGTGCTGGCTGGACAGGTGGATGTCTGGGCTCTGCTGAGCAGCAGGCATCTTAGATCACAGTTGCTTTGTTTCTGCTGTTGACCGACATGGGATTGCTTTGAATTTTGTGTTACTACAGACAGCGCTACTCTGAATATTCTTATGCCTGCCTCAGTGTACACCACTTTTGGCTTGCCTGGGATAC
>RJWM01014790.1:0-49526 GCA_004363535.1 Dasyprocta punctata | reverse complement strand
GCTGTCCCAGTGAAGGGCTCCTTGGGAGGAAGGGAGTGCGGTGGAAGGGTCTGCTCAGAGGCCCCATCAGTGGGAGAGTCTGGGCATGAATCACCACTCTTGGCTTGGCTTCTGCTTGATGAACCTTAAGGACACATAGTACAGGAACAGGAAACCACTGCCAATGCCGATGAGGATGAGGTAGATGGCGTAGAGAGGGTGGGAGTTCAGGTCCATCTCACTGATCATCTGGAGACACCAATATTCAATGAGCTCATCTAGAGGTCTAGTTATTTGCCTGTCAACTCACAATCCAAGGCCCTCACTACTTACTTTATCTCCTGGGACTGAAAACGTGATGTTCCCGACCTGCACAGTATAAAGGCGCCCATTAAACTGGACCTGCATCAGCCCCGCGAAACACCACCGGAGGAAGGACACGTTGGAGATCCATGCAGGCACTGGAGACAGCAAGAGCTGTGTCAGCCCCATCGTCCCGGCACCTGCATGAGGTGTCACCTGCCCTCTGCACCCTGCTCCCAGCAAGTCCTCGGAGGGGCCAGGAGGAGAGAGAGGATGAAGGGCCAAAGGCACAGGTGGGGAGCTGGGGGACACGGAGTGCAGCTGACGGGGCAGAGGAGCTGCAGGGGGACTCCCATGTAGGATTCAGAGCAAGTCTAGAGGGTCATTTCACCAGGTGTGCCCAGCATCCCAGAGCGCTCAGCAGCCCTCCCCAGAGAGGAGGGAATGGGCTCTGCCTTGTGCAGCAGCGTCACAGTTCAGAGAGGAGGAGGAAGCCCTGAGCCCCGCCTGGCTGTCTGCAAAGGGCAGGCAGGACAGAGAATGGGGGTAGGTGGGGAATAGCTTTTCCCAGAGAAGAGGTGGGACAGCCACAGAGGTGGAGGTTGGGTGGAGAGTGCTGGAGGTGTCATGAGAGCCGGGGTGGGGGGTGCAGCAGAGAGCAAGAAGCACAAGATCACCCCTTAGAAAGCTCATTTTGTGTGCATGACTTCTGAGAAGGACCAAGGTCACCAAGGTCAGACTATTGTGCTGGCCCAGAGCCCAATCACAGATGGAGCCAAGAACACAACTTAGGAAGACTCAGGAGGTGGAAATGACCTGGCTGTCTGCAGATGTGGAGAGGGAGGGAGTTTGGGGTGGCTTCTGGGTGTTGCCTGTCTCCTCCAGTGGAAACACTGCTGCAGCCTGCAGGGCAGCTGGCAAAGCCATCTCTTGCTGGTCTTGAGTGGGACGGGCCGGAATCAGCCTTTACCCACCGCATGAGCCCAGACAGGCTTGGCTGGCAAGGGGCGCAGACCTCACCTGCCCACAGGTTCTTCAAGTTGACCATGAAGCCCCCGGTGAGGTAGAAGGCATTGTAGAAGGCGTTGCAGAAGAAGGATGACATGTGGAAGGTAGGCAGCAAGGCGGCGGCAGACAGGGCCATGGCCCTGCAGCAGAAGACCACCAGCCACACCAGCAGGAAGTGCAGCAGAAAGGGCAGGAGGTCTGGGTGGAGGTTGGTCAGCCAGTAGGTGGCCATCCCGTAGATGATGACATAGGCACAGTGCTCCGGCAGCTCCCCGAGGATCTGCAAAGGACGCCGTCATTCACGCCATTATTTCAAAATGTATAACACCAGCATTTACTCCCTCCCCAATGATGCCGGCCTTCCTGCTCGTAGAGTCCGCTGAGGGGAGGCACTGGGCATGGGCCAAGCTCACCCCGACTCCTCCCACAGGGCGGTTCAGAGCCTTTCCCCCAGACAGGCAGCCACCATCTCTTCTCCTGAGATGCAATTTCAAGTCTTTACCCCGCCCTGCCTGGACCTAGTACCAGCGCCCTTTGGAGAGAGCTGGAGGACCTCTCTGAGCTCAAGACAACATCTGCCTGATCGACCTACTCCAGGGCTCCAGAGAGATTAAGTGTGCTAAGTGGTCCCCATAGCTTCCTTTTTAGGTTCCTGCCGACCAGAAAAGCATCATTCCTGATGCACATTCCTAGCCTTTTGATGAATTTTTAAAAATGTGCAAGTCAAGCATAAGGTCCTGAGTTCAATTCCCGGTAGAAAAAAAAAAAAAGAAAAAAAAAGTGCAAGTCTTCACCCTGCTCCCCCACCAAAAGAAGGTGGTCTCTGCAAACGCAGGAAATGTAGAGCCCTGGGTTCAGCAAAACTGTTTGCTGAGGCGTCTGTATAATGCGTGCAGCCCTCTGCTTGGCACTCACTGTCACTCTCACCAGTCACCTTTGCAAAGTAATAGGGACCCGGCGTGTAGAGCCCGTCTTCCAGTTCAGCATACAGCATTGCACGCTCTGAGTGACCTGGGGCCGGGGTGGGGTGAAAGAGAGAAGAATGAAGAGTTATCTACCTGTTTCTGATTTTGCATCTCCCTTAATATCATTAAAAGTAGTTATACTGCCTGAATTTCTTATTATTTTTTAAATTTTTAAAAATTTTTTATTTTTTTTTCGGCACTGGGGATTGAATTCACAACTTCACACCTGCCAGACAGGCGCTTCAGCCACTGAGCCAAACTCCCAGCCCTAGTTTTTTGAGGCAGGGTCGCACTATGTAGCCCAGGCCGGCCTCGAACTCACAAACTCCCGAGTGCTGGGATTAAAGGCATGCGCCACCATGCCCGGCTATTATTATTTTTTAAAACAGGCACCGTAAATGAGCCTGGCCCAGAAGTTCAGGGAGGCTCCTTCTCCACCGCAGATCCACGCCCTGCATACCGCCATCTGGCACAGACTTCGACAGTATGGGAATAGCTACGACTTTCGTTTGTACATTATATTCATCTACAAACTTTAAAATCAATTGCTGTCATTTATTACATAATCACAATGAAACCGCTCTGCAAAGCTATCATCTCCAGACACTCAGCAGCAGTCTTGGGCCAACTCAGAGCATGGTGGACACCCCTCGTCTGCCTGCCCCAGAGTGGGTGACACTTACATTTGGAGACAACATCCAGGATCACGTTAAAAGGGATGAGCCCACCGATCATGAACAGGAGGGCCGCTGTGTCCTTGAAGGAGAGCTTTGTGTCCCCGTGTCCATAGTAGAGGAACCCAATGATCAGGGCCATCAAGCAGGCCTCCGCCCCATGAATGAGGAGGGTTGGCAGGTCTCGGAAATCATTGGAAATCTGACGACTTAAAAAAACAATAAAAAGAAAGAAACATCAAGGGAACAACAATACCCCTAGCCTGGTGACCTAGAGACTGTCCTGTAATCTCTGGAAGGATCATTTCCATCATGGAGAAAAACCTGGAGATAGTAAGACCCACTCACAGAGCTTCTGTGAGGATTAAATGAGAAGACTGACAAAAGTATCCGTCCCACAGTCTGCACTAAACACAGGGTGATTTCTTTTACCATCAACAAACAGCCTGGTGATTTTACTTAAAGAAATTATGCCTTGGGAAAAATCAATCGGTCCATAAAGTATGGAGAAGTTTGCTGTAGTGTCATTTGTGCCAGTAGAAGTCAGAAAATAACCTAATCACGTCCTGGGATCAGAGAGGTCACGCAGATGGGGTACCCTGAAGGCTGAGAGGATCTCACCAGGTGACAGGCAGAGGCACTACTTTCTTTCTCTTTTTTTTTTTTTCCCTGGCACCGGAGATCGAACTCACAACCTCACACCTGCCAAACAGGCATTTAAGCCACTGAGCCAAACTCCCAGCTTTCAGAGTCACTATTCTAAGGGAGAAAAAGCTGCTACGGAACATTACACGGAATTCGACTCTGTCTGTGCATTCAAATGCTTTTGTACGTGGAAATTCACAGAAAGACACAGAGCATGTGGGCCTGGCTGTCCCTGAGAGCTGGTGTGACAGGGACCCTTCTTTTTCTGGCTTAGATTCTTGTGTACTATCTGAGTTTTTTTCACAGGGACCTCACGGTACTTTCAGAAAGATTATTTTAATTCTGTTCAGAGAATAAAAGTAACAATGCATCACACGAGGGCTAGAAATGGTCCTGAAGATGCTGTTTTCAAGCAATTCTACCTCTTGCTTCCTCCCCAAATTCCCTTTAGATAGAAAGGGCTTAAATTGACAGGGACCTTCTGGGGACGGGGGTGCGGGAGACACAATGAAAGACAATTACCGGATCAGGGTGGTGAACTGCTGTATCACCCCGGGGGGCTCCGAGGGAGTCGGGCAGTTGTTGTCACAGGGGAGGGCCGGGCTGTGAGACACAGTATGTGGCAGGTCAGGCCAGCCCCCCACAGCAGGGAGCTTTGCACCCCGAACCGCCCGCCCCTTGTACCTGGCCACACAGGTGCTCACATCGAGCTCCCTCGCCTCCACTTTCCACACAAAGTCATCAGAGTCACGCACTTTTTCTCGAAACAAGGCTGCAAAACACTGAGCCTTCTCCCTGGTGGCCGCTTCCTGCTCTTGGCTGCGTCTGTCAATGCTGGTCAAGTCCACTGTAAGCAGATGTGGGGCCATGGCTGACAAGACATGATGACCCCCACTCTCTGAGAAGGACCCATGAAGCAATGGCCAGGATGGGGAGGAACACAGACCTCCAGGGCTGGCCCCTTGCCCTGCCAGGCCTGAACACTGGCACTGAACCCTGCTCCGGTCCCCGGATCCATGATGGAGACACGCAGGAGGAGGAGGAGGAGGAGGAGCCTTCAAGGTCAGAGGGCCCATTACAGCTACGCCCTGGCCCCAGCTCCAGCTGTCCAGGAAGTTTCTGAAGAGGTCTCAGCCTCACAGAGCCTGCTCAGGGGAAGAAAGTGGGCTGGGGGACTGGTGGGCCAGGAGGCAGGCTGGGAAAGTGGGGGTTCCTGACATATTTCCTTCTCACGGTGGGTTAATAATCTAACTTCCCAAGCACCCAGCCCAAGGCAGGATGAGATTTGGTCAAAGAGAGCCAAGGACCAGCCAAGTACACAGAGTTCTTACTGTCCTTGGTCAGGGCCCCAGAGAGGGAGTCAGGCCACCAAGTAGGGAGCCAGGCCCATCGGAGACCTACCTCCTGCACCCCAGGAAACGACCCCCTACACCAGGGAGCCCCGTAATACAGCCCTCCTCCCACAGTGCTCGGCCTTCAACCGCCAAGGTCCCAGAAGTGCCAGAGCTCACAGCAGGGTCTTCCGCTGCCCAGCTGGTGCCAGGCCGAGCACACTTCATGCCCCCTCCATTCTTTCCTCCCAGCCTCTGCATGGCTGGGGGTCTCTCTGTCACCTCTCTCCTGCTCCCTTTCTCCATTTTTACTGCACATCTCAAGCCAGGGTCATGTTGAGGAGGGCTCTCAGAAACCATAGTATATTCTTTCGGGACACAAAATACTAGACTTGCTGGGCACCACAGGCCCTGTTGGCTCTTGTTCCCCAGACTTGTGAGGGATACCTGCCCCAGGACTTATAGGCAAGGACCCCTGTACCCACCCACCATCTCCAAATAATACAAAACAAAAACAAAAAACGTTTTTAAGTTTGCTACGCGCATTTGACTTCTCTAGGTGTGCTTCACATTGCCCCAACGGCCACGTTAGCAGGTGATTTCTGCTCCCTTATCTGAGGATGGCTCATCTGAGGGTGACAGGCTGGCGAGAGGCCAGGAAGGCACCTGCGCGCAGGAGGGAGGTGCGCTGAGTTCACCGAGGGCGCAGGGGCACAGCACAGGGGGTGGAGGCTGGGAGAGCGCCCCTGTCAGGGAGGGTCGGCTGCTGGGGAGGCTAGGCAGACAGTGCGGTGGCAGGTTTAGGTTAGGATTAGGGTTGTTAGGGGTAAAGGCCCCACCCAGACCCCATCACACAAAGGCAGTCCATTTCTGTGCACTATAGCCGTGTCACCACAGGCAAGGGGTTGAGCTCTTCCAGGGTGTGAGGGTCAAACAGGAGACCCCCAGGGCCCTGGTGCTTCAGGCCCTAGTAAATGCCTTCAAGGAAGTGGTCCCTGTCATCAAGCTTACTGCTGAGCCCCTCACTCTACTTTGCCATCCTGGGAAGAACCTGGGGTCCAGCTGACCTGTAGGAGCAGCCACTGCTGTTATTTCCCCCGGCTCTGGCACCACTGTGCCATCTGTCTTGCAGCCAGATTGTGCTTCAGCACTCTTTGGGGTGCTCCCAGGGAACGTGCCCTGAAAAGGTCACTGCTCCCCAGGAAAGAAGGAAGGAATGAAGGAAGGAAGGGAGAAAGGGAGAAAGGGAGGGAGGAAGCAGCTCACTCATGCTACCTGGGTGTAAAATCCTGAATGTTCAGGACTCAAGAGAAAGGCAAGTCTGGGCCAGCAGAGCCATTTCATCTAGAGAGCCACTCGCCAAGGTCCTGGGCCCTGCACCCAGCGGCACAACAGCCTCCCTGCCTCTGCCCGGCTTCAGATTCCTGGATTCTGTCCTCCGCTGCAGCGGTCACAGCGGCCTTTTCTCAGGTCCCTCCCAGCACCTGATCCTTGGCCGGCTCTGGCCTGCACCCACTCCGCTGCTCATTACCTCTCCTCCTCCTTCTTTTCCCCCTGACGCCTGCCAGTCTCTCTCCTGAATCCTTTCAGGATGTGTCTGGGGTCGGGGGCTGGCTGGGGGTGCAGCCCCGTGCCCCAGGTCCCTGACCACCAGCGTGCAGTCTCACCGTAGAAGTCCGCAGGGTTGCTGTAGCGGGGACAGGGGTGGCCGATGGTGGTGAAATACTGCACCATGTGCTGTGCAGACCCCAGGTAGACCGTGGTGCCCGAGGTCATGAGGAGGACCAGGTCAAACAGCCGGAAGATGTCCGACCGGGGCTGGTGCAGGGAGATGAGCACCAGCCTGTTGCCTTTGGCCAGCCGGGACAAGGTCTTCACCAGGTTGTGAGCCGTGAAACTGTCCAGCCCCGAGGTGGGCTCATCCAGGATGAGGATTCCTGGCCACGGGGAAGAAGCGGGTGACGGACTGCACCCAGGATGCCGCCCCTCCCTCTCCCGCAGGCTGCAGGCGCTCACCCGGGTTCCACAGGAGCTGCACCCCTATGCTGACGCGCCGGCGCTCGCCCCCTGACACCCCGCGCACGTAAGCGTTGCCCACGCGCGTGTCCGCGCACTGCCGCAGACGCAGCTCCGCGATCACGTCCTGCACCTGCGGCGGGAGTGGGCGTCGAGGCCTCGCGCTGCCTGAGCGCTCTGGACCCGGAGCGCGGAGACCCAGCCCTCTGTGCGGGTCTCAGCCGGGAGGTGGGCGCTGCCCAGCCTCTGCCCCCAGCCCCTCAGGGGTTCGCTGGGCCACGCACAGGCCCTGTGTTGGGGACCAGATAGTTGGTTTCCCCGCCCACGTGGCAGACAGAAGACTGGCTCACAAACACGTAAAACCCATGACAAATGCTATGAAGGGAAACATTTGAGGCTGAGATGGCTTCGTGTGTGTGTGTGTGTGTGTGTGTGTGTGTGTGTGTGTGGAGGGGTACTGGGGACTGAGCCCAGGGACTTCGCGCTGACCTACCTCCTCTATCTTTTCTCATTTTGAGACAGGGTCTCACTACTTTACTGAGGTGTCTAGGCTGGGCTCAAACTTGCAAATCCCCCTGCCTCAGCCTCCCAGAGTGCTGGAATGAAAGGTGTGCACCACCAGGCGCAGTTAGGAGTAGGGGGAGCGTAGAGCTGACTCTTTTTGGCAGGTGGATGATGAGCTGGGAGTTTTGGACGCCACCTGCCCTGGGTCCTGAGGCCCAGAGGGGAAGGATGTGGTGACTTGGACCCCATGCCTCACTGCCGGGCTCAGTTACCCTTTTGTCGCGCTGGGCCTGGGAGAAGCTTCTGGGGAGGCGCATCTGGGCGATGAAGGTCAGGGTCTCTCGGACGGTGAGGTGAGGGAGCAACTGGTCGTGCTGGCGCACGTGGGCCACACATTTCCTCACCAGCCGGGGTGTGCTGGGCTGCCCGTTGATCCAGATTTGGCCTGACTTCATCTTGCCACCGCTGTCTCGGCCGGTGATCACATCCAGCAGCGAGGCCCTCCCACAGCCTGCGAAGTGACCAGGGTCACCACTGAGGACAGAGCTGCAGGGGCCAGCGGGCAGCTGCTGTCACCCACGTGCTCTCCAGCGCCCTGGCCTGCACTGCCCCTGCCGAAGTGACCGAGCCCCAGGAAAGGTGGCACTGCTGCTTGGCCTGGTTGTGGCAGCTCCTGGACATGAAATGTCAGGCTTTTTGTCTGAGGCCAATTTGTGCATACTTGCAGGGTTAAGACACATTGGTCCTGGGGTTCAGGTCAGATCAGCCACGAGCTGAGTGACAGAAGCATCCTGACTGCCACAGGCCTGCTGGAACCTGGAGCCTGTGTCCCCTCCCGATGCTCGGATGCTCTTTCTCCTAAGCGAGGCTGGGCTTAATGGCACTCTGGAGTGTAACTTTTTTTGCCTGGCAAACATGCAAGTGATTCATCATCACTCGCTGTCTGTGAAGCTGGCTCCGTGGGAAGGACTCACTGGGAACATTCATAGCGTGTCTTTTATAAAGGCAAAACCAGGAGCCTATTTTGAGAAATAAAGGAGAACAGTAACAGAGAAGAAAGGTGTAGTAGTAGATGCGGAAATGATTTCAAAGCACAGTGCATACATTGATTCTGAAGGCAGCTCCACCCTTCTCTTTTATTTTTATCAGTAGCACTTTTTATAATCTTTTCAGAAAAAAAGACCCCCTGCACTCAAGTTA
Organism: Dasyprocta punctata; assembly: GCA_004363535.1. NCBI lineage: Eukaryota > Metazoa > Chordata > Mammalia > Rodentia > Dasyproctidae > Dasyprocta > Dasyprocta punctata. The sequence goes on along the minus strand of RJWM01014790.1, from coordinate 40,901 downwards.
ACACCATCTACTTTTGAATAATGTACTAGTTACTGCTGATTCGGGGAACTAAGCACCAGATTGGATCTGGTTTGCAAAAGTACTCAATGAGGCTTATCCTTTAACAGTTACTTAACCGTGAATGCAAGTTAGACTCACACTTGGAAACCCTTTCCTTTGGTGGAGCTGGAAATGAGCCGTGTCCAGTTGCCTGGGCAGGGTGTAGGTTTCCTTATTGTATATTCCTTTTGGAGAGAAAATTTTCCAAGCTGTTTTCAAACAAGGGCAAGTACAAATTGTGTGGCAACTCCTGCCTAGTGCGATCCTCCTGCGTACTGCCTAGAGGTGCAGAGCTGAAGGGGCCTGCCCACTGCCTCCTGGGCACACCTCACTTAGGATCCTTGAGAATTTAGGTGGAGCACATAGTCAGGAGAGGAACCAGAAACAGGGACCCAGGTCTGTTCCCTGTTCAGCATGGGACATTGGCTTCGGGGTCTAGGAGGGAGGGGATTTCACCAGTGTTCACAGGGACCTTGAGATTCCCAGAGAGCAGGAAGACTGTATTTTCTAAGCAATACTTTGTGAGAAGTGTGGGCAACATTTTTAACAGGGGGTGCCTGGTGCTTTTGGAGAGATCTTCCATGAACCAGGTTAAAACACCTGTGGATACACAAGAGCTTGGTAGAATGAGTGACATCTCTCTACCAACAAATTCATTAATTGGGAAGTACTCCTGGGGCTGCAGATTCTACCAAGGACACTAAATGTCTGGGGCTAATTTTCTTTTTTAAATTATGGTCATCAATTTGTGTGTGTGTGTGTGTGTGTGTGTGTGTGTGTGTGTGTGTGTTAGTAAATGTCATAGGAAGTATAATGTTTAAACTTTCCTAAGGACTTTAATAATTTCACTAAACCTGGAGTCAGAACACCAGGATGTTACTCAGTGTGATTCCTGTTCAGCCTCTTGGACTTCAGTTTCCTTAATCACATATCAAAGGTCTTCACAACTAAGATCACATGTACCAACTGTTCACCAGGATAACTCTCAGTAAGAGTCCATGTGTCCCCTGATGCTCAGTTCAAGGAGAAAAACCATCAGAAGTTACAAATCAAAATAATCCTGATTTAGGTCGGAATTCTAGCAACAGGGCCAGAGTGGGGGGGACTTAATGATTGTGCATATTGTTTCAGTTACAAAGTGCATTTGATTCATTTGATCTTTGGTTAGACGATAAACAGCACTTCTCTATCAGAAGAATATAAAAGTTTGGAGTCGATGTTAAATACATTGAGTAATCTTTACCTCTGGGAATGATTAATTAAAAAGTATAAAGTGCTATAACACTATGTAAGGTATGCTAGGATGAAGTACTTGGTTCTGAGAATCAGGAGACCAAGTACAAGTTCTAGCTTTACACTGAATGTGCATCATTAGGAGAAAAACTCAACATGGTGTCCGCATCTGTCAAATGAAGAGGAATGAGTGTGTGTGTGCGTGCGTGCGTGTGTGTGTGTGTGTGTGGTGTATGCAAAGGCACACTCTATAAGTGTTGAGGACTAGATAATTTGAAAATCTTCCTCTAAAAATGCTCCCCAGCTCTAACATTCTGGAATTTTAAATTTTGCCCGAGGAAGTATCTGTCTGAAGCGATCCAAACGTCTGGCTCTTTGCAGGTGGTTGAATGTTGTGCGCTGGCTTTGGAAGGGGAATGCAGTAGCAGGGCTATGCCTAGTCACTGTGACCCTGACCCGAATCTGACTGCAGGGGAAATGACCTGAGCGAGTGCCCTTGTGGTTGGAGGAGTCCCAGCAGAGAACATGATGTTCTGAAGCTGCCTTGATGGTCCTGTTGGTCCGGGTGTTAAAGACAGACACTGTGACTACAGCTTCCAGTGGATGGGAGGGAGTTCATGATTCATACTAATATCAACCATCGAGATCCTAGAAGGAGAAGAGCTGGACTTTGAGCCCAGGTCTGTCCCCCATTGGTCACTCTGCTGCAATGGGTCTACTAGTCAGCAAAGAGTTCTGCAAGAAGCATCCGTTTCTCTGAAGGACCGTTCCGTATCCCAGAAGAAAGAGGCCATTGCCCCTGCCCTGCCTTCCCCCGGCGGTACCTGCGCTTCCGATGATGGCCAGCATCTGCCCACTTTGGACTCGGAAGCTCAGGTTCTGGATGCCCTGCTCAGCAGAATCTTGGTTCTTGTGGGACAGCCAAGGGATTCTGAACTGAGCCAGCTGCTCAAACCAGGGCACCTGGGAGGCCGTGTCCACCTGTGGGGAGAGAGACATTGAAGGGCTCCTCAAGGAGCCGGGTCAGCAGCTCTGCTGGGCCCCCCTGTGCTGCCCTCCACGGGAGACGTTCCCTGCTGATACACACTAGGCCAAGGCCCTCCCCACCCGGCTTCTACCAAACACGGAAGTGCCGCCGGGCATGGTGGCGGTCATCACACGTGTCATACCAGCACTCTGGGAGGCGGAGGCAAGAGGGCTGCAAATTCAAGCCCACCTGGGCAACCTTGTGACATAGACCCTGTCTCAAACTTTAAAAATACATTAAAAAGGCTGGGGATGTAACTCAGTGCGAAGGGCCTGGGTTCAATCTCTAATAAAGCAAAACAAAAACAGGAACAAAAATGAACATGGAGATGGAACTCTACCACTCTGAAAATCTGACGCTGCTGTTCTCAAGTCTGGGGGCAAAGGGACTAGGAATTCGGTGCAACAGCAGAATGCAAAAAAATAAAAAGCAAAATGTCCTCACTTAATGATAGATATTTACTAATCCCTTTCAGGTGTTTACTGTGTGCAAGACTTTATGTTAGTCATGTTATATCGATTACCTCATTCAATCTTCCTCACAAATCTATAGCATGGTTGTGATTATAACCTGTGTTTTCCAGATAAGGCTCAGAGCAGTTATGTAACTTGCTCAAGGTCACACAGCTAAGTGGCAGAGAGAGAAAGCTTATACGGCAGCTCATTAGCTTGTCCTCAAGCCCATAGGAAGCCAGGCTTTGGCCTCTGAAGTTCACCATCGCAAGACCCACGGTGTCCCTGATGTGGAGCATGCAGTTGGCCAAAAGGTAGGGAAATAGTGGTCCTTGAATCTGCCCAGGGTATCCCCGAGAACCTCTCAAAGGTTGCCGGTTGTCCTTGCTTGACCTCTGGGAACAGTACATTTTATCAAGCGGGCGGGGGTCTATAGACAGAGATATATAAATGGGTGAAATCCGAATGCAGAAAGTCTGTGGTTGAGTTAATGGCACTGCATGTTGTTCATTTCTTAGTTTTGATAATTACGCTACGGAATATAAGATGTTACCGTGGAGGGAAGGTGAGCACGGGGCATGTGGGAATACCGTACCACTTCCGTCACTTTTTCAGAAGTCTAAAGGGATTTCCAAATCTCAAATTGAAAGAGTTCCAGAGACTTTCCCCACAGGTTTGCTTGCTGTTTCTGCAAGGATTCTGGGCCCTTTCCTAGCCTTGCCCCTCCGCTCCACACGAGGGGGATACGGAGGGTTGTCACCAGGCCTGCAGCCAGTGGACTGTGCTGGGAGCCGAGGGCTGCAGGCTGGGCTTGCCCCGCCCCACTTTCCCTGCTGTGGCGCCACCCCCAGCCCAGGCACATGCACCCCTACCTGATAGGTGAGGTCTCGGACCTCCAGTGTATTGGACTTGCCGCCGTAGGTGAAGTACAGGCTGTTGTCATTCTCAGAGGAGAACAAGCTGTCCTGGAGGCCCTGCTGGGAGATGCGACAGGTGAGGGGATCCCGGAGACACAGGAGAAGATGGGGAGGGAGAAGAGGCAGGAGCAGTGGCTGGCAGTGAGGCAGGAGATGGGGTCACACGGTGGGGGGTGCCCAGGTCTTAGAGAACACAGGAGTGTCAGAGCGGGCATCGCTTTGTCTGTTCAGAGAGCTCGGCTTCCCCCAGAGCAGCCCCTGCCTGGGCAAGCTCAGCCTCAGGCCAGGGGGGCCAAACCCAAACAGCTTAGGATGAATGATGTGCAGACTGCAGGCTGCAGGAGCGGGGCAGGGAGGCCGGAGCTAGGAGCTAGGAAACCCTTCGTCTGCGCCTTTCTCCTCCCCACATCTGGGTCACTATCTCCTGATGCCAACAGACACCACCTTGGGGGGGGAGGGGAGACAGCAATTATTGAGTTAATAATGCTCATTATCCATGATGGCCTCAGCCTGAGAAAAATGTATCATTTTGCCTTTTTTTTTTTGCTATACTGTGGGTTGAACCCAGGGCCTTTGTGCTGAGCTATAGCCCCAGTCTTTTTTTTTTTTTTTTTTTTTGAGACTGGATCTCACTAAGTCACTGTTTTACACAAACTGGACTCAAACTTGTGATCCTCTTGCCTCAGCCTCCCATAGTGCTGGCGTTACAGGCACATACACTGCCCCTCCTGGCTGTATCTTATTGTGATGAGAAGTTTTGTGCAAGAAAACCAGTGAGGATGCTGCAGGGGGATTTCAGAAAGGTCCCTGTTGTCATCACCCACACATATGTATGACGAAATGATGTCGTTGCTGTTTGTTGGCTGGTGGCATATTTGTGTTTTCTTGAATATTTAACTGACACGTAGTTATACCTATGTATGGGTAAGGGGTGGACAATGTATAAAATGTGTAAGGAGCAAAAAAGGCCAATTAGCATTTCTGTTCCTTGAACGTTCATCATTTCTCTGTATAGCCTGCTTGCCTAGACAAATAACTCCTCTCTTCTGGTTCTTTATAAAATATACAACAAACTGTGAACCAGGGTTACTGCAGTGTGCCATAGAACACTAGAATTTATTCCTCCTATCTTGTTTTGGTGCCTGTTATCTGACCTCTGTCCTTTCCTGCTATGTAGCCTGGGATGGGCTTGAATTTGAGATCCTCCTACCTCAGCCTCCTGAGTGCTAGCATTACAGGTGTGTGCCACCACACCCAGCAGCAAGATTTCCAGTTCTTAAGGTACTCTATTTTCCTTCTGTTTCTGAAGTGCGACCAGGGATAGATTCATTAACAAACAAGCCTCCATGACCCCAAGATTCCCCATCTGCAAAACTGTCATTCCAACATTCGGTTGTGTTCGTTCCTTCCATCAAGCCAGCAACAAATACTAACAGTGCTCACCATGCTTCAGGCTTGGAGTTTGAAGTGAGGCAGTGAAAAAGATCATTTCTGCGAAGCTTAGAATTGAGTGGGTGAGTCAGGATTTAGGATGGAGCAAGACAGGCCAGCGATAGAGGCAGGCTGACCTCCAGCATCTGGTCAGGGGTAGCTTCACTGTGTACACAACACACAAACACCCGAAGCCTTAGGTGACAAAGCAAACATTGGTCTCTGTCAATGTACGCCTGCAATGGCGGAGGTGAGAGGCCTCTTAGATAGGACTTTCCTGGCTGTCTGCCCAGAGTTTGGAGAGAGTATAACAAAATCACAGATGGTTCAAGGTTTGAACTGCTGTCAACATTATCCAATAAAAACATGGGAAAGACAAGCACCTAACTCAGGCAAGGGGTTATCTCTGGAGAGCAGGGGGGAGGTACGGGAGACATACAGGGAGTGGGCTTCAAAGCTGTTAGGAAGGGTGGGGGTGGTTCCCTGTGTCAATGGATTTGTTTGAAATGTTTCACAATGTGTTTTCAAACTGAGAAAGCAATCCCATGACTAGAACTCCAGCTTCCACTCCCACCTTGACCCCTGGGGGTCAGCGCTCAAAGCAGGAGGTAGAGATGGGGCCCAAGGTGGTGAGAGGGTCTATGCCCTCTGTGACAGGGACAGAGCTCTTGGGGAAGTCAGGGGCAACCCTGGTCAGAGCTCCCTTCATCGCCTCCACCTCCACCACACCCCACTTGGTTTCTCCAGGTCTTTGTACTAAGGTCTCAGACATCTGTCAATTTCTGGGGGACTCAACTGTGTTGTTTTAAAGCAAATATCTGCAGGAGAGATGTTGGCATCAGGTGGAAATTAGCTCTGCCCAAAGCTGCCAGGTTGGATTCAGGGAGAAGGCGCTTCTAAAGAAGGAACCCCAGACATTTGGAGTCTGGAGCAATATATGGAAGTGACCTCACATCCAGCTGACCTCAGGTCCACGGTGCTGTGATGAGAAGGGAGAGGGCACCTGGGCTCCGATGGGGACAGAGGTGGCAAGAAAGAAGGAAGGCAGGCAACAATCTGACAGGGGCGCAGAGCCTGTCCTGAGGCCTGTCCCAGAACCCGTCCTTGAACCCCAGCCACCATGGAAGGAGCCGCCAGGGCAGCTCAAGTTTAGAAGAGGAAAATTTGTGCCTGGGTTGGGTGTGACTCCTGTTCCATCTTAAAATATTTTCCTTGGCTCCCAGGAAGGATTCGTTAGACTCTTCCTGAGGTTTTGACAAACTCTCTATATTTCTCAAATACTTAAATATCTATTCGGCTGACATCTTAATCAGTATGACTGTCAGAACATCACTTGAATTTCTGACAGGTGACACCCAAAAATGCAAAAGCAGGTTTATTTGTAGGTAACCAGCTCAGCTCCTGCTGGGCTACATTGTCATTTCTCCATGCATTAACTTCTGATCAGATTCCGGAGTCAGAAGCACAGACAGAAACTCAGGGAACTCAGAGCTCAGGCCTTTGTTCTGGGGTGAGAACCTTGGTCTTGGACAGGGAGTGATGCACTAAGGACCTGTGACCGATGGGGACATGGAAGGCTTGCTCCTGGCTGAGAGGACATTCCTGGATCCTGGGACATTAAGACCAGAGCTCAAACGACTGTGGCCCGACACCAGGCCTCTCTTGCCCTCCTCTAGCCCTATTCCTGCCCATGATGTGAGCTGTTTGTGGGCCTCGGGCACCTACCACTCCGGGTACCTGACGCCAGAACCCCCTTTGCACTCTGCCCCGGTCCCACTCTCAAGCCCTGACCTCATCTGCTCCCAGGACGGAGTGCTGACACCCCTTCCGCCCGGGGTGCCACTGGGCGAGAAGACCATTTGTTTGTGGAGGGAGTGGGTGAAATGTGGGTGGGCAGGCCCAGGTGACCACTCAGACTGTATACATTCCCTGAAGAGTGGAACGGAACTGGGGTAGCCGAGGGGACAGGCAATAGTATGGGCTAGAGGCTGACTCTCTTCTGCTACCTTATTCCAGCTGCCATTCCAAGGAGCCCCAGGTTTCTAAAGTGCATACTTGGGCCTCCAGGTTGTGAGGAGGGCATGTCACATGTCAAGGCAAGAGGGTAGAAACTATGCTATTTAATAATTTTTAGCTGGATTGAGAACATCTAGATGAAGATATGTGGCCCTCATCCCTTTGCTCCAAATACTGCAAATACTAGAGGTACCCCTAGGGGTTTGGCTCCAAGGGAACCCAGAGTTCTCAGCCTGGGCTCTTTGGGCCTGACCGGTTCTCACCCAGGCAACTCAAGGCCATTTCAGGTTCCTGTGCGGGGTGAAGGGGAGGTGGGGCCCTGCTTTCCTTCTGTCTTCCAATGTAGCCTCCTGCCTCAAACTCCACCCACCTTCCCCATCAAAGGCCATTTATCAAGTAAACATTTCTCTGGTAAAATGAGGGAGGGAACTTTGTTCCTCCACCGCTGACTGTTCCTCCCAGGTCTCTCCAGATCCTATAGTTCTCTGCATATTTTGAGCCTAAAGTCTGAGTCATCCAGTTGCATCCATCACTTTACTGCCACTGAGATTCTTGGCCTGACAGCCACATGGATAAACACCAGAAGAGCATGTTTCTGAGGTAGAATCTCCTTCATAGGAAGCTAAATCAGCCCAGGTAACAAACAAGAACATTACTTCCCTATAGGGGCAGGACTGAGGGCCGGAAGTGACCTCAGAGCCCTCACAGCTCCGAATCTGATCCCCTCTGCCCTCTGCCACCCAGGACATGGAGTCCTGCTGCCACGTTCTTGCTCTGCTTGTGGTCCAGGTGGTGGATTAGGACAGAAACTCTTGAGGGAGGAGAGGAAGGCCCAGTTCCTTCCCTCCTGCCACATCAAGCTGACCCCGTCACTCACCGAGGCATCCCGGACAGCAGGCCTTCTCCAGTGTCCCTTCTCCGCAGCCTGCCCTGCCGTGGGGCCCACCAGCTCTGTGCCCATTTGCTGCAGCTCCTGAGGCTCTGGGCGCTGCTTTCTCTCTCGGTTTCGTAGAGCCGGGTCCCGTAGTCCCTTCTTGCTGCTGCCAGGCCCTCTCCCAGGATTCCTTTCTGGCAAGCCCTCCTACAAACACCCCGCGTGCTCTTCTCGCTGTTAAGATAAGGACGCTCTGGCTAAAGGTACATCTGATAATGGCATCCGTGGCCAAGTCCAGGCTGGACAAGCAGCAGGCGGGGCACTCTGTCACTGGCAACTCAGCTGAAGCCACCCGAGAGAGGGCCAGGCCGCAGGAAAATTCACCAGCCCGTGCTGCCTGTGGCCATGAGTGAGCGCCCCTCGCTGACCAGAGATGAGGCCTTGGACCCCCAAGAAAAGGGAAGTCACCAGAGCTCCATGGAGGAGGGTCCTATGGAATCCCCCAGGCCTTGTCACAGCCTAGGTGTCCTGCATGTCTCCTACAGCGTCAGGTAAGGTGGGTCTGTGGGGCTGTCACCTCTCCTTACTCCTGGGGGTATTCCAGGGTGGGGGTGGCTGCTTCCTTAGCAGATCAGGGTGCAGAGAGAAGAGAAGGGCTGCCTCAGCCTCTTACCCTTCCTGTGGTGGCCCACACCCCTCCCCCACTGTCTACAGCCCGCACCCGTGTGAAGAGAGGACCCGGGGAGTGGGGGTTGGGAGCATGAGGTAGAATAAAGGCTGGTGAAGGAATGCAGGCCAGCCTAGGGATAAACACTGTCCTGTTTGCCGACACACAGCCAGACAGAGACCTGCCATTTACAGCGGCTGCTGTCACTTCCCATGGGTGGTGCTAGCCTGTAGTCACCACCTGCCAGGGTCTACAGAGCAGGACATTGGGGTGAAATACAGTTAGGATCCTGTCCAGAGACAATGGGCAGGGCAGAGCTGGGCTCAGTGCTGGGGACAGAGTCTGGCCCCGTCCAGGACCCTTGCTGCCTTTGCCCTCATGTGGTTTCCTGTACAGCAATCGTGTTGGGCCCTGGTGGGATTTTGCCTCGCGCCGGCAGCAGTGGAACAGGCAGATCCTCAAAGACATCTCCTTGTACGTGGAGAGTGGGCAGATCATGTGCATCTTGGGGAGCTCAGGTAAGCTGGGGAGGAGGAGCGTTCCAGTTCTCGGGGAAGCTGCTGTAAAGGCTGTGGCTTGATTTAAGCATCATGTTGAAGACATACGTTTAAGTCCGAGGTCACAAGCTTGATATTAGAATGAAATCCAATGACACATCTGACTGTGAATGGAACTTAGTACAACATGAAAGCTTGAGAAAGATCCTTGAACGAGTATAAAGTCCTACCTAACATGTAAATGAGTTTTCTCCTTTCTCTCTGTTTCTCTCTTCTTCCTCTTCTTTCTCCCCCTCTTCCTCCTGTTCCTCTTCTTCCTCTCTTTCTTCTCTTCCTCCTTTTTCCCCCTTCCTCTCCTCCTCCTTCTCTTCCTCCTTCTCCTATCTTCTTGGTGGTGCTGGGCATTAAACCCAGGACTTATGCATGCTAAGCATACAGGGTACCCAACAAACATGATTTCCCCCATTGGTACCTTGCCTAGAGACAGAAAAAGGAATTAAGTAAGCATCAAAATGCCCATTTAATTCCAATATTTGATTCCACTGATCCTTTTTCATTTTAATGTACTTCAGACTTACAGCCAAGAATAGAGATTAATATGAAAAGTGTTCATGAATTAACATCAAGTCTTATTAAATCTTAACATCCTGCCATACTTTCTTCAGATCTTTTCCCTTGTTAAGGAATTAAACACTATAGGTTGCAGTGAGCCATGTATGTGCCTATTCCCATGTCATCCTCTTCTCAAGGGTGGCTACTTTGAAGCCTGATTTGCATGTTTGTTTCTGTGTCCATGCATCCCCCAGCCCTTGTAACAGGAAGGAATAACCTTTGGACAGGCAACTCCTTGTAGCTGAGGGCGGTTTTGTGTGAGGATAACAGATGAGAATCCTCAGAGCTGACCCTGCCAGCAGTCGAGGGATGGGTACCTCGGCCCTGCAGGGGGAAACTGTGTGCAACACCATGAGCCTAGGTTGTCTTGCTTATCTTAAGGTTAAGGACTCTAAAAATTTGGCTTCGTGGAAGCATCTTGGCTGCACAGTTCTTGCAAATTGTTGGCATTTACCACCACTCTTTATTAGTATTATTCTCTTTAGCAGGGAAAATGTAAACCTGGGGTGAAAGTCAGGGAAGGTACGGGTTAGGAGTATGTATGAGTTTGTCACACAAAGGTTTCTGAAAGGGAAGCTCCGTCTGCAGCATGGAAATTTTAAGAAGTGCTGGAATCTTAGAAGAGAACAATGCAGCTCTCTCAGGATCCCATTTGTTTATTACCAGGGAAAATCGTTGTGAAAAGAGCAAGTCTGTCTCTGAATCCCTCTGGCTTCCTGTCCCACCATTCAGTCTTTCCCTCTTACATGTCATCCTGTCCTGTAAGTGCCTTTTGGCGTGCTGTGATGTAGCTGGAAGCTGTCACCACAGCTGAGCAGATGGGGCTACCTGACCTTGAACTTCAAGCCTCTGAAACTGTGAGCTAAATGAACCTCTTTTTTTACACAGATTACCCAATTTAGGCATATTTGGTATGGGAGTGGAAGATGGACTAGGATAGTCTAACTGCTTTACGCCCAGTGATTAAATCCATGACTACTGTCTGCTACCGCAGGTGCACAACTGGTTGACAACAGTAGACTCTGAAGACCAAATGAAAGGGAACGCACTGACCTTTGTAACCTACTTCAGCTACTGTAACAAAACACTGTACACTGGGTGGCTTACAAGTAACAGAAATTTATTTCTCACAGTCCTAGTTGCTGGGAAGTCGAAGATCAAGGGACTGACAGATTTTGTGTGTGGTACAGGCTGTTCCTCATAGACAGCTACCTTCTCTACCTAACCTCATGGTAGAAGGGATGAGGGGTCTTTCTTGAGCTTCTTTTATGAAGCTACTAATCCCAATCAGGAACACTGTACCCCCAGAACCTAATCACCTTCCAACCCCACATCCTAATACACCCCACCATCAGCTTAAGGGTAAAGACCTCAACATCTGACTTTTTATTTTTTTATCTTTTTGAGACAGGGTCATGATATGCAGTTCAGGATGGCCTTCAACTCACTTTATAGCCCAGGCTGGCCTCAAACACCCAGCAATCCCCCTGCTTCAGTCTCCTGTGGGTTGGGATTACAGGCGTGCACCACCATGCCCAGCTTCAACATCTGAATTTTAAGGAGATACAAATATTAAGACCATATCACTAACTAAAACTATCACATACTTACAAGATTTCCTGCCAATTCTTATTCCTTTTATTTTTATTTTATTTTATTTTATTTTTAACCCAGGGCCTATATGTTGAACTACATCTACATCTACTTTTTTTTTTTTTTTTTTAAATTTTGAGTTAGAGTCTGCTCAGACTTGTGATCCTCTTGCCTCACTTAGTTTCCCAAGTACTGGGATTACAGACATGTACCATGCATGGCCTTATTTCCATTTTAATTAAAAAAATTTTTTTGGTACCAGGAATCAAACTCAGGACCTGGCGCTTGCCAGAGAGGCTCTTATGTCACTGAGCTATATTCCTGGCCTTATCTCCATTAAAAAAATTTATTTTATTTTATTTTATTTTATTTTTTTATTTATTTATTTTTTCAGCACCAGGGATTGAACTCACAACCTTGCACCTGCCAGACAGTCGCTTAAGCCACTGAGCCAAACTCCCAGCCCTAGTTTTTGAGGCAGGGTCGCCCTGTGTAGCTCAGGCCAGCCTTGCACTCATGTTGTAGGAGTGCCCAAGCCGGCCTCGAACTCACAATGCTCCTCCTACCTCAGCCTCCCGAGTGCTGGGATTAAAGGCGTGTGCCACCACGCCCAGCAAAAATTTTATTTTAAGGAGAATAAAACCAAGCAAAGCAAAACAGAGCAAAGCCAATCAAAACAAACCAGTGTAAGTGACACAGGACTTCAAAACAATAGGAAATCAATAATGGTTACCGTAATGCCCCCTGCTGTCTTCAGAATAGCTGCAGATACCTTCAGACATGGTAAAAATCAAACAAAACAGAACACAATATAACCAATAAAAACAAGACAATGAATGCAATAAAGGACTTCAAAATAAGATAATAGTAAATCCAAAATGGTTACCATAATATATCTTGCTATCTTTGAAATGGCTGCCCATATCATCAAATACAATAAAATCAGACAAAAAAAAAAAAAAAAAAAAAAAAAAAAAAAAAAAAAAAAAAAAAAAAAAAAAAAAAAAAAAAAAACAGAACAAACCCCAATCCAACAAAACAATGAAAATGACACAGGACTTCAAAACAAGATAACAGAGAATCAACCATGGCTCCCATCCCAGAAGGAGATCCCCCATAAATAATACACTGTGTATTGCCATCTTCTGAATAGATGGCAGACCACTGGCTTTAGACCTGCAAAGTCAGTGAAACCCTAAACCCTACAAGCTAAATTGCATTCCACCTCAATAACCATCTTCACAGCCTCTGTTTCTCCAGATCAGCTGGTCACTTACAGTGGGGGTAGGGGTTGGCTCTTCTTGTTTCTCAACCTGCACGCCAGAAGGGGCTGGCACCTGGCTCTCCCTCAGTGGCCTGCGCATGGTGCCGGATTGCAGGGAGGGCTTGCTTCTTGGTGATTTCTTGCTTTCTTCCCCAAGTGTCTGTGAGTAGCGCTGACTCACGGGAAAAGGCTGTCATCTGGCTCTCCCCTCAGCGGCTCATGCATGGCACCAAATCACAGGGAGGGCTTACTTCTTGGTGACTTCTTGCTCTCTTCCTTCAAAGTACATAAAATCCTTATTTCCATTTTAAAACAGGTTCTAACTATACATGTATTGTAATATTCAAGATCATTCTAATTTTCCTTTTGATAAATACAGCATGCTCTTTTAAAAAGAAAAGACCTGCATTATCCCTATAATAATCTGTTGTATTTTTATGTGAATTAAGAAAGGTGACATATAGAGCACCCTTCTCAGAAATGTGCCCCTATCCAATGTCATGCTTTGTGTACATTTCATCAGACATCGGGTAGAGCTCTTGATCTGTCCCTGGTTTCTGGGGATACACCTATAATCATAGTTTTATAATGTCTGTCCATTGTATTAAGCATGGAATCACTGTAGAATGCAAGTTCCACAAAAGCAGGAACTTTGTCTTTTCCTTTTTCCTGCTGTGTCCTTAGCCCTAGAACAGGACCAGCCCCTAAATAGTTGCTTAATATTTGTTGAACAAATGAGTGGCTAAATTAAATCTATGAAGCATGACAAAAAAAAATGATGTGTTTAAATGAAAGAAAATTCATTATGATAAAAGACAAATGGTAATTAATCGACCTCAGAACGTTCTCTCTTGCTTCAAACACATTTATACTATTGTTCTTGCCACTTCCTGAAGTAGTTCTGGAAGTTTTCTTTCACGTGTAAATGTTTACCTTTCATGGTCATTCTGCCTTTGGCAAAGAGGCAGAGGCGCTCAGTGCCAGATCTGGCGAACAAGGCAAATGAGAGCTTTTCACAAGCCTGCCCTTGCATTGGATGGCATTCAGCAGCGGCATTCGACACAGCTTTGGTCACACATCACGCAGACACTCACAAAAGAGTACTTCCAGAATGGCTTCAGAAAGTGCCAAGAATGATGAAATTGCGTTTGAAGCAAAGAGGAGTATTTTGAGAGGGGTTAATGTTTATAGGTCTTTATGTCTCATTAACACTCCCAGTGTTTCATTAAATGACCTGGTTCCATTGCTATGTAGTTCCGAGTAGCACTTACCTATCAAATCTTTATTATGAGGAAAAGATGACTTACTGTTCAAAGTCTCACCAAAGTGTGGCCTAAAGCAAGCCAGCTGCTGGCCACCTACCACAGTAGGGGGATTTGTTTGACTCACTATTTGCTACTGATTAGAGCCCAGACTCTGGGATGAATGTTTCCTTGCAGTTTTAGTTACCAATTATTTCTGCCTTACTGAAGAAATAATCCCCCCAAAACATAGCTTTATTGCCCTTTAGGAAATTCACCATTTGTGTGTTTAATGTGGCTACTTTACTCTCCGCTGGCTGTACACATCGGTTTCTCATATTTTTTCTTAGATAAGCTTTGTCACCATGCTGGTTCTCATTAATTACTTAGTATTTGATACCTGTTGAAAAGACTGAATTAGTTATTTGCGTTCGTGCAAAATAAAAAGAATTCCCGTAATGGCTTAAAACAACAACAAGAAGAAATATCCTTTATTATCTCGCAAAGTTTCTTCTTGGTTTATCTCAAGTCTTCCATAGGAATGTCCTTAGTGACAAGCGTCAAACTATGCCCAAGGCTCCTGGTGCAGGCTGAGGCCAGCTTGGTCTTAGCAAAGGACTCCTTAAGAGGATGCTTCTCCAACTCTGTACACCCTGGGATCTGGGCCAGCAAAGGCAATGTCGGCTACATGTGGACACCAAAAACGGACCACAAAAAAGAAATCTAAGCGTCCTGTGACCAAATGTTCCCAAGAGTCTTAGCTTTCTTTTATTCTGGTCCTATAGTTTCCTTTTCAACTCCAAAGGAAATAGGAGGAGCATCTTCAGACTTGACCCGTCTGAGAGAAGTGGCTTGTCCCTGAGAGTTTGACGCAGGGGCGGGCCTTCGCTGCTGTCCCCGCGGGCTCCTCCAGAGCCTCCCCTTGTCGCCCCCAGGCTCAGGGAAAACTACGCTGCTGGATGCCATATCCGGGAGGCTTCGGCGCACGGGCACCTTGCTCGGGGAGGTTTGTGTCAACGGCCGGGCGCTGCGCCGGGACCAGTTCCAGGACTGCTTCTCCTATGTCATGCAGGTGGGCGCGTGTCATCCCCACCCCATTACCCACCTTCCGCCGCGGCCGGCCGGTTGACATCCCCTCTCCCACAGAGCGACACCTTCCTGAGCAACCTCACGGTGCGTGAGACGCTGCGCTACACAGCGATGCTGACCACGCGCCGCGGCTCCGCAGACTTCTTCCGGAAAAAGGTGGGGACCCCCGCCGCCCAGCTGGTCAGCCTCTGGTCCCCCACTTAGCTTTCACCCTGCTGGTTTCCACCTGCTCTTTTTGGTGGAGATCTGACCCACCCGAACGGAGATGTGCTCTCCCCGTAAAATACAGGGCTGGATTTCACACTCCACCTGGGAAACACAGAACAAGACAAACCACCCCTCCCCCAAAACCCCCCAAAACAGAATGTGAAGTAATCTCATTCAGATTTTCCAAAATATAGATGGTAGGTTGAAAGGATAATATTTCGGGTGTAAATATTATTATTTAATTAACCTCACCTTTAACTTTTAAACTTCTTACAAATTTTGGCTCCTGACATATCCCCTCCCCCGTGTGACTTGCACGATCTGCCGGACCTTGCAGTTCGGTGCGGTCTGCGTGGAACTGCTATGTTATTTTTCCCACTGATCTTTCTCTGTTTACTTTGTGGTGTATTGAATGGGCCTCATCCAAATGGGATTAAGTTGATGAAGGCGGAGACCATGGAATGGTCAACTCTTTCTAGGTTCCCATCTGTTTCTTAATTTTGGAAGTAGCGGCAGGTAAACCTGCCAGAACCGCCTTGGGAAATATTGCCTGAGTTCTGTCTGGACTATGAAGCCTGGGAACGCTGACAGGTCAAATGCCACTTTCAAAGAGGCACAGCTCCCTGCCACGGAGGCTTGTGGGTAGATGGTATTCTCCCATTGGAACATCCCAGACCATTCTGAGAACAGCCCTGGCAGGGGTCTGCCCTCAGGAAGGACCATCAGCCTCGCAGTGCATTGCCTGGTACAGTTTCCCACCTTAGAGCTCTCAGAGGTATGGCAAGGGCCTACCATTTCTCCTGCTTTTGCTTGCTGTCTCATCTGCCTGGCATTGGGTAGGGTTTGTCTTACATACAAATCTCACTTCTCATATCAGCCTGTGAGGAAGACATTGTCTCCATCTTGCAAAACAAAGGACTGACACCCAGTTAGGACCAGACAACTGGGAGTGGCAGAGCTGAGATGGAATCCAGTTCCTCTAACTCCATCATGCTCCTTGAGCCCCTGGGTGGCTAAAGTGACACCAGGTTTCAGCTCACCAGGGCCCCTGAGTGCACAGGCGTGTTCACATGGCTCAGGGCCCTGATCATGAGGGGTGCAGGAGGAGCCAGGTCACAGCCCCTCTACAGCTTTCTCTCTGGTCACTTAGCATTTCTCTTTCTAAAATAGGTAAGAGAAAACCCCATTGGGAAAAATGAAGTCATGAGCAGATTCTTCTGATGGAGTGATTCAATTCTATCCCATCCCTGTGTGGAGAGAATGTGAGAAACCCATGGGTATAAATCTTCAGCCAAGTCGTGTGCATTGGCCCATGCCTGTAATCCCAGCACTAGGGAGGCTGAGTTCAAAGCCAGCCTGGGCTACAAAGTGAGTTCCAGGCCAGCCTGAACTGCCCAGCAAAACTCTGTCTCAAACACACACACACACACACACACACACACACACACACACACACACTCTTCAGCCAATTCCTATGTACCATGGAATGGACTGATGGCAAATTAGCCTCCTCTGCCTGGCACAGGCAGCCCCCAAATGTTCTGAGAAGAGTGACAGCACAGAGTTGGCCCTGCTTGAGTGTCCTTTCTGAGCAAATCCAATCCACAGCAGCTGAAATCTTGAAGTAATGTAATGAGCAGGAGGTCCTGGTGGTAACAGGGGACATGGCCCGGCAGACCTGCTCTGACCTTGGAGGAAGCTGACATCAGAGCCTGGCTGATGTCTGCTGAGCGGTCAGCTGAGCCTGGTGCACTGTGGACTCCCCGAGCACTTGGGCAGCCCTAACGCTTGCTACGGCTAAGACCTCGGACAAGCTGTGGCCCTCTCTGGGAATCTGCTTCCCCCCCTATAATAAGTAGAATAACAATACTGCTGTGCGAGGGTTTATGTGAAGAAGAAATCAGATTATGTAAATGCCAGAGCATCTAGAGGAATTGGATTGCTGATTCCCAAAGTCTTTCCAAGGGGCTAGGGATATAATTCAGCAGCACGGCTCCTGCCTGCCAAGCACAAGATCCTAAGTTCAATTCCTGGTGCCAAACATAACCAAACCAAACTAAAAAACAGACCAAACCAAACCAACTAACCAACCAAACAAAACCCCAAACCAAAGCCTTTTCAAGACTCTGTGAACTCCACTTCACATAGAGTTCGCACAAACCTGGAAGAGGTTTCCTATCAGGCACGAAACATCCAGAAAAGATTAGGTAACTGTCTCCTCTGTCCAACCCTTCCAAGCCAAGCGACAAATTTATGACTTTCCTGAAGCTGAAGGCATGAAAGGAGGTTTGGAAGTTTACCCCAGCTGGTGAGCACACAAACCCAGCCATGTCAACCAAAGCTCAACTCTAGGATCTTTTTTAGGATGATGACAAGAAGAGACACTTCTTTTTTCCAGATCATCTCAAACTAGTTTATTTACGCTTTTTTCCCTTCTCATTCTTCTTCTTTATCTATTTCAGATATGTCCCTTCTTTTGATTAAAGCTTCATGTATGCTGGTATCCTGCCTTCTGTCTTCTCTGGAATTTTGTTCCACACATCATCCTTTTTTTTCCAATCTAGTTTGTTGTGGCTGTTTTTCAATGCGATGTATTTGTTTCTTTCTTTATTTACTTTTTTTTTTCCATTTACAGGAAGAACACAACCTCATTAGAGGAGGATGAGGACAAACAGGTTACCATATACATATTCTTAGTTTTCATCCACCTTCCTCCTCCAGAACTGCCTGCCGACTGAGCAATCAGTCAGGGGAGGACTAGAAGTAGTAGAAAGTTTCCATCAGATCTTTGGAGACAGGATGAGCTGAGGAAGGAAAGGGAAACGGAGGGAAAAGGCCAACCTTCTAGACAGTGAAGCACTGATTTCCACTGTTACTGTTTTGGCGAGTTATGAATACGGAGATAGGAGCTGCAAGTGAGCACGGGGAGGAGTAGAGGCAAGGGAATTTTAAGAAGTGTGACTGTGGATTATAAATTAAGTCCCTTTAGAGTCCTGAAAGAAATCCAAGGAAAGAATAGGATTACTTTTCATAAATTTTGGCAACTGATCACATTTCACTGATGCAAAACCACACTGAGATTTGGCCCACGTGAGACTCCAGGATGTACCTAGGTGACAGAGGGAAAACCAGGCTTAGTTCAAACCAATTTGGGCTTTTTAAATGTATGAAATATTTATTAAAATAAATTTCAAGATTTAAACACTTATAAAAGTAAGCTGTATTATGGCGACTCTTTTGAGTGCTTTTTTCTGTACAGGCCAGATGGAGGCAGCATCTGAAAATAGGTGCTCTTTGAACTGTCTCTTTTCATGATGAATCTGCTTCCAGCAAATACAATTTTTGTTGCCCCAGGGTGGTAAAACATATATGCCTTTTCCTTATTTAAATCTGATACATGTGTAACCTGTGATCTAAACCAAATTGAATTTTGCTGTAGTAGGCTGGTTTCCCTAGGACGTGGTGAGTCTGGAAGTGGCTGGGCGCTCTAAGGAGATGTTCTCTCTCTGGCCGTCACCAGCTGGGGAGCTCAGATTGCAGCTGTCACATGGGCGGCCCGTGGTCCTGGGCTTTGTGTCTCCCACAGGTGGAGGCTGTCATGGCAGAGCTGAATCTGAGCCACGTGGCAGACCAAGTGATTGGCAACTATAACTTTGGGGGCATTTCCAGTGGTGAGCGGCGCCGGGTCTCCATCGCAGTCCAGCTCCTCCAGGACCCCAGTAAGTGGGACACAGACCTGTGGTTACCTGGGCACTCGCTACATGTCTACAGATACTTTTTTTTTAAATTTTATTTTAAAGATAGTAAAATCCAACAAAACAAAACAGAACAAAGTCAATCAAAACAAAGCAGTAGAACTGGTACAGAACTTCAAAGCAGGATACTAGGAAAACAAGAGCTACTACAGTATATCTTGTTATCTTCACAACAGTTGACCATTTTTTAAAAATTTTATTATAAAGATAGTAAAAATGTCTGAGGATACTTGAGGCCCTTTCTTCCTGGTCCACATGTGGAAAGGAGTCTGTGTAGTACTGAAATCACTGGGCTTTCCAAACTGGGGACCCAGGATTTTTGGAAGCCCTGATGCTATTTCATCATCTAAATATAGGATAGTTCCCTGTTTAACGATGGTCCAGACTTAAAATTTTCAACTTTAAGATGATGTGAATGCAGTACACACAGTATAAATTGTGCATTGATTTTTGAATTTTGATCTTTCCTTGGGCCAATGAAATGTAATACCATTACCACCCCCCCACACACACACACGTGCACACTGCACCAGTGCTGAGGATTGAACCCAGGTCCTTCATGCTGAGCTACATCCTCAGCCCTTTTTATTGTTTGTGTTGAGACAGAGTTGCACTAAGTCACTAAGTTGCCAGGGCTAGGTTTGAATTTATGATCCTCCTGTCTCAGCCTCCCAGAGTGCTGGGATTACAGGCAGTATCCTATTCTCTTATGATGCTAGGCCATGTCAGCAGGTCACAGCTACCAGTTGGCTGTGTGGTGGAAAGGAGGAACAGCCAATATTCTGCAGCTGCTGTGTTGCTATGCTGTGATGTTCAGGTGATGCAGGGACCCATCACAATTGCATCATAGTTAACCTAGGTGTATTAACTGCATTTCCAACACACAATATTTTCACTTTAGTATGAGTTTATCAAACATAATCCCTTAATAAGTTAAGGACCATCTGTACAAAACATCTCTTGAATTGGAACATTGCATTTATATTTTAGTGTTCTGTTAGTATTTTCCATGAGCACAGGGTCTGTACCCATTCACTCTTCTTACTACAGCAGCACCATTGTATTTGCAGGGAAAGGCTGATCACTTTTGGTATGACAGAAGTGTTTATGAGACAACAGGAATCAGAGGAGGAATTGAAGGCCAACCCTGAAAAGTGTATATGCCTTGGGGGAGGGGCTACCAGGGAGAGGTAGCCAGTCCCCTTCTTTTGCCCAACCTGTTGCTCTGTGTCCCCACATGTGCTGCAGAGCTGGGGGTTGGACCCCCAGGCCAGGTCCTTTCTCTGGGATTTGAACTGAAAGCAGTTTGCAGGTAGCTACTTCTCATCATGCGCTGTGTGGATGGGATATAGTAGCTCAATAAAAGACTGGTCAAAATCTGAGTTTTAAGCACTGAGTCCAGCTGGGCAGTGGCACTGACATCTGCCTCTTCTTTGCTGGTGGCAGAGATTATGCTGTTTGATGAGCCAACCACAGGCCTGGACTCCATGACTGCGAATCAGATCATCTATCTCCTGGAAGATTTGGCTCGCAGGGACCGCATTGTGATTCTCACCATCCACCAGCCCCGCTCTGAACTCTTCCAGGTAGGAGGATGCGGCCATTGCTCCATTCAACCCCAGAGTGGGAATGGGGGTGCTGAGCTGGAGATGGGGGAAAGGACAGCATCATCAAACAATTAGAATCAACAATGCTGATTTGGGAAGAGAAAGGATGGAAGCCAGTATCTTTTAGCACCACATTCCAAATACATTTGAAACACTAGCTCATTTAGGTCTCATGATAACCCTCTAAGGCTGGCATTGGTATATCTCCTTGACAGAGGGAAAGAGCAAAGCATAGAAATGACTCAAAACAAAGTCCATATGACGGAGTCAAACGGTGGACTTGCCATTCATGGTTGAGTTGGCTTCAAAGTCTGTGTTTTTCCACCAAATCATACAGATGCCTTCCAAAACGTCTCATTCCACCCTCCCAGTATCCTGTTAGTTAGCTATTCTTCACTTTTATAGCTGAGAACCTGACATTTCAAATATAAACAGCAAACAAACAGAACACCCCAGGTTGCTCAAGGTTACTCTCTCTGTACAGTGGCTGGAGTTTAAACCTGGCCGTGTAGCTCTTCTCTACCTCACAGGTGATAGTTGGGCTCAGGAGGGAGACGGCATGTTCGCCAGAGGTGACCCAGCTGGTACGGATAGAGACACACTCTGACCATTTCAAATAGGCCCATTGAGAATGCCGATGAGTGACTGAGGTAATCAGAGGACTGACAGCCTGCTTGGAAGTGAAGGACATGGTGACCTGACCACACACCGTCTGTTCTCTGTTCAGCACTTTGACAAAATCGCTATCCTGACCTTCGGAGAGTTGGTTTTCTGTGGTTCCCCAATGGAGATGCTCGAGTTCTTCAACAACTGTGGTTACCCTTGTCCTGAACATTCCAACCCTTTTGACTTCTATAGTAAGTTTTGCTTTACATTCCCCATCATGAATGTTTTTCTCATCTCATATTTTTGCTTAGATGACACACCTGCCCTAGTGGGTTTTGATTTTGCTTTTGTTTTGATGATTTTGGGTGTCAAGGAACTTATTTGGTGGATCGATTAACTTGACTTGCCACTGATGATCATCAGAATGAGACAGGGATTTCTCTTTCAAGCAAATTGGTATCCTCCTACTTTGTTAGAGAAAAACTGAGTTTCTGAATTCTCTGATAGTCCCAGTGCAATTCTCATGGTCTTCCTGGATAGCTTTATAGTATTCTGATTTTATAGGTGGGCATTAACAACAGATTTTATCCTGATGAGATGCACTATTATGATTAATATTCCTGAATCAATGATAAAATGTATTTTATTTTCCATTGTGGATATATATGCATTGAAAAACACATGGATCATATTTTTTTTGGGGAAAAAAATCTAGTGGACCTGACTTCAGTGGATTTTCAAAGCAAGCAACGAGAAATAGAAACCTACAAGCAAGTCCATATGCTTGAATCTGCCTACAAAAAATCAGCAATCTGTCATAGAACTTTGGAGAATATTGAAAGAACAAAATGCCTAAAAACCTTACCAATGATTCCATTCAAAACGAAAGATCTTCCCGGAACGCTCTGTAAACTGGGTGTCCTCTTCAGGTAAGAGCCTCAGAGATGAAAATCAGGCCCCAAATCAGCATTTTAGGCCTTCAGATAGTCACCAACAATGAAAGAAAAAGAATTAAAATGGGGTTGTTTGGTTTTCTTTCAGGAGAGTGACAAGAAACTCATTGAGAAATAAGCAAGCAATGGCTATGCGTCTCTCTCAGAATCTGATCCTGGGTTTGTTTGTTCTCTTCTTTCTCCTGCGGGTCCAGAACGACATGCTAAAGGGTGCTACCCAGGACCGCATAGGTCTCCTGTACCAGTTTGTGGGTGGCATCCCATACACAGGCATGCTGAATGCTGTGACTCTGTGTAAGTGTTGTGTGCAGGAGGCACACTTCTTTCTTCCTCAGTAGCTCCCTGCCTCAGCTTTCAATCTGCAGAAGTCCACCATAGATGGGTATTTCTATGAGCCACCCTGGCCCTCTCCAGATCCCCTCACCGGGGAAAGGTAACTATTGAGTTATGAGCACCTTACCCTGAATTAGCTCACCAGGAGGATCTCTTTGAGGGTCTAAGGATCCAGGTAAATGTGTAGTTATGAGGTCTTGGTGTCAGGGGAGAGGTTTTCAAAATGTCTTTCCTGGCCTTCAGGATGCCCACAGCCCATGGGGGCCCAGTTACTTGGCCAATTTTGCAACATCACTTTCTTTTTGGAGCTTACTTTGGAATAACCAGCACGTGATATTCAAACTCGGTGGGAATCCAGAAGCCTGATGTTACAGCTTACTTAGGAAAATAGATGCTAGAGGGATTCCTGAAATGAAACACACAGTTCAGGGAATGAGAGGGAAGGATGATGCTTTTTGCAAAGTTGGTCTTAATGATGGACGTAAAGGGCAACAGTAAGTCCATGTGTTTACCGGGCTTTTCTGGCCCCTCCATCTGGGAGTTACTGTAAAACGCAGGCTGCTGGGGGGACCAACATGCTACACAAAAAGAGGACAAAGTGCTTTGCTCACTCATTCATGCCTTTTTTTTCTGGCACTGATTGCACCCCCACTCCCCAATTTAGGAAGAAAGAAATAAATCACATCTTTTGCAACTATATTGGAATTCAGGTAGAGTGCAGATTTCTACGGTGGGGAGGCTTTATTATCCCATGGATGGCAAGTCCCCTCCTTCTGTGAGCAGGCAGCCTGCCCATCTGGGGCTCCCCTTCAGCATGGGCTAGCCCTTCCTCCCTCAGCTGTGTGGTGACGACTGTTCTGGAACCTACCTTCTGTGTCAGTTCCTGTGCTGCGAGCTGTCAGTGACCAGGAGAGTCTGGATGGCCTGTATGAGAAGTGGCAGATGCTGCTGGCCTACGTGCTGCACATCCTCCCCTTCAGCATCATTGCCACTGTGATTTTCAGCAGTGTCAGCTACTGGTAAGGGGGCCTCAGGGCCATTCCATTCACCCAAGTCGGGCCTACATGGAGTCAGAGGGCCGGTGAGTGGTGGGGGAGAGAGCTCCAGGGTGACTGACTCCATGTTCTCTGCTCTGAAGGATCTGCATTTTACCCATTCATGTTTAGTACAATGTCCTGTCTTTCAATGCATTGATTTTATAACAAATACAATAACCCAACTGTAGGTGGTATGGAACCAGAGAATAAGCCAGACAGACTACATGTGCCAGGGAAAAGCAGGTCCCACATCCTCTACAGGACAGCCCAGAGAAGAGGGCTCTAAAGTGGCTGGGACTGAGGTGCCCAGGGACCCAGATGCAGGGGAGGTGGCCACTGGTCACCAGCAATGACATGTGGCCTCCCCAGGCTGATATGAGCTGGAGAGGAGCAGCTCCCCTGCCTGGGGTTCCACTGATGAACCCAGACATTGCAGGGACATCGCGGTGTGGTCAGGGTAAAGGGGCCTGGAGGAACAAAACAGTGACTATGGGAAGAGAGTACTGGGAACTAGGAAACATCCCCAACGCTACCAGGTTTAGATTGACATCTTCTTTTTATGTCTTAGAACTTAATTTTAATTTTTTTTTTTTTTTGTGCCGGGAATCAAACTCAGGACCTTGTGCTTGCAAGGCAGGTGCTTGCACTACTGAGCTATATCCCTGGCCTACCTTAGAACTTTATAAAGATAAATCCAAGGATGTGTAGAGTTAGAATATTTGCAGGATTTGTTGGAGGGAGATGGATCTCCTCTCATCATGTGACTTTGCCTTAAATGGCCTGGCATTCTCTGACTCCATTAGTGTAAAGGTGCCTAGCTCATGACCCCGAGAAAGAGAACTTAGGTAGTTTCTGAGACGCTGTCTGTCTTCATTGTCTGGATTCATACACAGATGCTCCTAACCATAGCCAGTTCAAAGTTCCAAGGCATGTAGTATGAATCATTATTATAAATCAGACATACAAGCACAAGATAAACTAGGGCATGGCTAGTGTGCGCTCCAAGATTAAAAGCTTAAAGGGCAAGAAGAGGATGGCCAGTTGAAGGAGAAGGCGAAGAGGCATTGGGGAAGTGAAAGGAGAAGCAGCATTGGGCAGCAGAGAGGGTG
Organism: Dasyprocta punctata; assembly: GCA_004363535.1. Taxonomy (NCBI): domain Eukaryota; kingdom Metazoa; phylum Chordata; class Mammalia; order Rodentia; family Dasyproctidae; genus Dasyprocta; species Dasyprocta punctata. Next base: position 16,342 of record RJWM01014790.1, on the reverse strand, counting down.
GGAGGTGAGTGTTTTTAGAAGATGTGTCTAATCTAGTAAGTAAAAGAGGTGAGGTGGAAAAGGAGGCAGTCATTGTGAATTTCCAGAAAAGAACTTCATAGAGTGGAGGGGGGCAAAGGTCAGGTTGTGCAAGAAACAGATGCTGTTTGGAGGAGCTTGCTGAAACAGGTTAGGATGAAAAGGTAGGATCAGCTGCTTAAGTGATCATCAAGCTCAAAAAATGGTTGTTTTAGGATGTGATAAATAAGATGGTTAGAAACCATTAAGGTGTAGCTCAGGGGTAGAGGCCCTACCTAGCATGTCCAAGATCTATACCCAACACCACAAGAAACAAACAAGCAAAAAGAAACTACAACAAAAATTAGATTGTGAGTTAGATGAAGATACAGCCAAAATGGCATAAGTCACAGATCAAGATTTCAGAGTAGACCCAGGTAAGGGCAGGAAATCAGAATAACATGAGATCATAGATATAAGTAGGCAGGGAAATATTTGGCAAAGATGGGATTGGGAGAGAAGGAGGATGAGAGGGTGGGAGAGAAAAATGGAGAATGAAGATAGCAAGAAAATTATAAAATAGGAGATGAGTTCGCCTGCTGAGAACTGGAAAGAGACTGAAATAGGGGAGAAGGGTAAAGTAGAGGTTTCTATCAGTCATGATGGAAAATGCCATTGGAACCCAAGATATACAGATGAAACTTTAGGGGGATCCAGGGGCCAGATGAGGCAAATTGGATTCAATTAGCACAGCCATATTCCATGTTCGACACGTTTTGAACATGCTTTTCAATCACCTATGTGAGAAGGCAGGGCTCCCGGTGGTGAGGACTGATCAGGCAAAGAATGGCAGAAGCAGGCAAGGATCTGAGACAGTGAGGATTGGGGAAATGGGAAACAGGAGCGAGGCTGAGGTAAGAGAGGGTGTGTTCAGAGTCTGAAACCTTGTAAGTGGATCTATTCTGAATACTCCATAAATTGAAGTCATGCTGAGTGACCCAGGTTGGGCAGATGCAGCCACTGGAATGGAGATCAGTTGCTTAGGAGATGTTCGTGTGGATAGTTCCTCAAGGAAGCTCAAGACCTTGGGGAAAATGAAAGTAAGTGATCATTAACAACATGGCATACCAACCTAAGTTTTTCTAGAGCATCCTGATAGGGAATGACCCTTATCCAGGTGCTATAAAATCACCAGAGGGGAAAGAGTGTTTTAAATGTCACAAAACTACAAGAGGGAAGGGAGTTAATAGTACAAACTGTCATGATTCGTGCAAGAGGAAAGGCGGAGGACCTTGAAGAGAGGTGGAGGGCATATGACAAGCCAGCTTCTTTTCCTTATCCTAAACTAAAGAGCAACCCGGTGTAATGGTCATTTAAAACCCCTATCATGCATGAAGTAAAATTTGGGGAAGAGAATATAGGAGAAAGGGGCACAAATATAAGGTTGCTTGTTTACAAGGAAACAAAAGTGAAATCAAGGCAGGGAGATAGGATAAAAGATAAGAATGGAATGGAGGATTGGAGGGGGAAGCCAGTCTGATGGAGGATGAAAGTGGCGAGAGGCTTCCATGCTGGCTCAGTCCTCCAGCACAAGGATGAAGTTATGGGAAGGAGGGCTGAGACACAGGTTGCGTGGACCCTTAGCACTAGGGTAGGAGTGGTGCTGGGAGGAAGAACATGGTTCCTTATAAGGAGGCCTAGAGAGTTCAATAGCCTACATAGTGTAGTTCGTTGCAAATGTTGTCTAAGTAATTCATTATTTGGCTACAAGTGTCTCAGTGAGATGACTCATATTGAGTAGAAGCCAATGGAAACAACTGTGGTAATGTGACCCCAAGTGTTGGCTCTGTTTCAAAAATGCCTTATACAAAGGAATTTTGGCGTGCTCTGTGAGCTCTGCCCAGCCCGTAACCATCAAGCATTTATTCATAGAAGGCAAGTATGGTATTTTTCTTCAATTACCAGTGCTTGGGAATGAAACTAAAGCCCTTCTGTTTTTCTAGGACTTTAGGCTTATATCCTGAGCCTGCTCGATTTGGATATTTCTTTGCTGCAATCTTGGCCCCTCACTTAATTGGTGAATGTTTAACTCTTGTGATACTTGGTATAGTCCAAAACCCAAATATTGTCAACAGTGTAATGGCTCTGCTGATCACTGCTGGGTTGCTAGTTGGATCTGGATTTGTCAGGTAAGATACTAAAGATTTAAAGGATTTAGGGTGGTATGATATGTGGTTGAAAACCGCAGGATGATGACTGCTATAAAGGAATTCCAGACGGGAGCTCTGTGAGACTAGCTAAAGGTAGCACCTTATGGAACTGACACTACCTGCTAAGTAGTTATTAGTGCCTTAGACCTTGCACCAATTATTCAATAAAATATCTTTCTGTTGGGAATCGGGAGATGATTAGGTCAGCAAATTAATGATATGATCCACATGCAACAAGCTATGAAAACAAAAGAAGGAAAAACCAATCTGGATGCTCCAGAAAAACTCATGATCCACATGGCAGGCTAAAGATTATGTATATTATTAGTTCATTTCTGACCTGGCCCTGTTGAGGCTCTATTCCAGTTCTCAATTCCCAGTTATTTTTAGGAATTAAAACTAGTCAGACAAGAAAAAGGACTGCAGAATAAAAGACTGCTCAAGAAAATTTCAGGACTTAAAGGACATGTGCCAAGTGTTAATGATAATTATCTCTAGATGATATTTAATTTTGTATATTCATATTTTCTGTATTTTATACATTTTCTACAATGGATAATCATCATTTTATAATGAAAACACACACAAGAGACCAGAAGAGGTAGAAATTTTTTAAAAATTAAAATAGGCAGGTGACACAAGAGGGATCTGAACTCTTGGTCTTTGAGGGTTTTATTTCTTTGACTAAAAAATCAAATCACAGGGTCAGGGATATGTTTCAGTGGCACAGTGCCTTCCTAGGAAGTGCAAGATCGTGAGTTCGATCCCTGGTACAAAAAAAAAAAAAATCACAAACAAACGAGCAAAGAAATAGTGACTATCCAATATACAAAATAACTTCTATATGTTAGTCATTTAGCTCTCAGAATGATCCATTTTCAGGCAGAAACAAAGCTCAGACTTGACTTTGCCTAAGTTCTGCAACTGTAATGCCTGTGGCTCCCTAGAGAGAGGGCTGACCCAAGTCAGAAACTTCCTCCACCACTTGCCTGCCCCATGAACAGGACCAAGTCATTCTTCTTTTTGTTTGTTTGTTTTTGAGACAGGGTCTCACTATGTAGTTCAGGCTGTCCTTAAACTCTCTATGTAACCCAGGCTGGCCTCAAACTCATGATGATCCTGAGTTCCTGCCTCAGCTTCCCAAGTACTGGGATTACAGGTGTGTGCCACCATGCCTGGAACTCTTCTGTCTAAATTAGTTTCTTCATTCATAAAACAGTGGTTCTCATCTTGGCCTCACTGACCTCAAGAGGTCACCAAGAGTAAATGAGGTAACCAACGTGTAGACACAGGGAAGCAAAGCAAGCTGGGTTTTGATGGATCGCAGTTTTATATTACCTGGTATTTGTCATAAGGGGATCATTAGCATCTATGAGAAGCGCACAGATCGAATTATCCTCAGGGATGCACACTTAAGCGTGGGTGTATTAGTCAATCTGGTACTTTTTCCTGTACCTGCTTTTTCGGAAAAGGAGATTAATTGTTGTTAAAATGGAGGCAATGGCCAAAATTACTAAATGCTGTTGATTTCTTTGCAAAATCTTCATATTGAGAGGCCTCACTGGGACTCTGCTAGACCTCCAAGCACTGACTGCGTTGTTCCTTTTGTGGTCATCTTCCCTGACTGAACTGCGGGCAGCATTTGTACTCCTGACTTCCTCCTCCTTCAAACACAAGTGGAAGCAGTTTTGCTGTTCTTTCTACTCACAATATATTCCAAGTTCTTTGGCATGAAAAATGTTCAGGATACAGACCTGTACGTGAAAGGAAAAGTTACCCAAAATCTCACAACCCAGAGTTAAACTTTTCTTACATATCTGGCTAGACTTTAATAACATATTTAGCAGAAAAAGGAATTGTACTATTGTGTAAGATGGGAAGGATGCATGGTTTCTTATCATTTAACAGCATAAGGGGGACATTTTCGACAGATCCAAATCCATGGTTCTTCCCTCTAGAGAGCACCCCCTGGGTTCTGGGATACAGCCTGGTCCTCCTCCCTGCCTTTGGCTTCATTCGTGTCCCCCTGCTTGCCTGTTGTTCCCATGGCCTCGGGAGCGCTCTCTGAACGCCCCGTTTCCTCTCACTGCTCACCCTGTGCGTCTCGTGTTGCAGTCTTCCCTTAATAGATCGCCAGCATTCGAGGGCAGCAGAGGCTCTCATTTATCATTATAGTCTTTCACAAGGGCCAGTTCATGGTCTTGACTCGGGTTAACATATGATTTTTGCAAACCTAGTTGATTCAGGACCATTTAACAACCTCTCAATATGGAACATTTATTTTGTGCCTTAGAAAACTGCCTCTAACTGAAAGTCATGGGGTTTGGGGTGGGGGGGTCACTTGGAAATAGGAGAGACCATAAACACCAAATATGAAAATGTCATGGATGTGTGATACTATTTTGCATATGTTCTTGGGATAAACAGGTCAGTATCCTATGTTTTTATGGTCTTAATCCTTTTATGCCTAGTGTTTCATTTTTGGAATGCCAGTAACAATGGAACATAATAAAATTTTTTTCTCTTCAAATTCTTCTTCCTTGAGCTTTTCTAGGTAACACATATAAATTTAATGAAAAAATTCCAAAATTGCACTCCTTGGCATAAATGGGTATATATTGTGTCTCTAACCACATTGTGAGTTCTTCAAGGACAAGATACTATTTATTAAATTCCTAAAGTATTTAGAACTAGAGCTTTGTAAATATACTCAATATACATGTTTTGGCTGGTAGAAACCATATAGTGGGCTAAGAAGGCCGCAGTATCGGCATGAAGGTTCTTCTGAGTTAGACCTGAGAGGAGACGTATGTCGTCTTCATAGTAAATACGTGCCTGCTGTCTCCCTCCTTTTCCCCTTGCATTTTAGTTTAGTTCTCACTTCATACCCTAGAACCTTCAGATCTATGTTTAATCACAGGTATCCTCCTCTTGTGTAATCTGTGTGTGTTTTCACCTATGTTATATAAGTGGTGCGTACCAAAAAAAATAGGCACTAGTCCACAGTAAAAGTCTCTACTATAATGGATCATCAAAGTGTAATTAAAAATGACTGAATGCTACATTTACTAACTGGGAATGTCTGAGACATATGTTTGGGGGAAATAAGCATGTTAGGATATAGCGTAGTCTAATCCCATTTGTGTTAAATTTTATAAACACATACATAGGTTGTATATATCACCAAAATGTTAACCACAGTTATTTCAGGGCAATGTATTTCTTTAGATTTTAGTATTATTTAAAGATTTTTATAGTATCATTTTTTTAAATAAAGATGGAAAATTGTTTATGTTAGAGAACATAAGATAAGGATTGCTTGTCTTTTCATTTGGTAAAACTATTTATCAGAGCTTACCTAATTTTATCTTTCTCTCTTTTGTTCTCTTAAGGGACACAGAAGAAATGAACTTTCCTTTTAGAATCTACAGTTATTTTACATTCCAAAAATATTGCTGTGAGATTCTTGTAGTCAATGAGTTCTATGGACTGAATTTCACTTGTGGTAAGTACTCAATTTTGAAATATTATTTTTACATATTACTCTGAGGAAGCAGTTTCCTGAGAGAAATGTATTTTGGGGATAAGTGGCATTTTTTTTTTTTTTTTTTTGTTTGCGGCACCGGGGATTGAACTCACAACCTCGCGCTTGCCAGGGCAGGCAGGCCAAACTCCCGGCCCTGGTTTTTTGAGGCAGGGTCGCACTATGTAGCTCAGGCCGGCCTTGCACTCGCGTTGTAGCCCAAGCCGGCCTCGAACTCACAACGCTCCGCCTACCTCAGCCTCCCGAGTGCTGGGATTAAAGGCGTGCGCCACCACGCCCGGCTGGCATATTTTTTAATAAATTGACTTTTAACAACTTGTCTTGAAATAAAAGCCAACATTTTGATTTTTAAAATAAAAATTAAGCAGTGGTCCAGTTTGTCCTGACAGAAGTCAATACCTAAGGCCATTTTGATGTTATTAGCAAGTGATAGAATTGATTACACTGAGTTAAATTCTAGTATATTCTAGATGGATTGAGCTCCTGTATCTACTGAGCTCACCGAAGCAAGCTATAAAGTGCCTTGTCAATCCCCAAAATGTTGGTGGTAGGTAGTGGAGTGGAGCCATTTTTGATAGCAAAAGTCTATTCCCCAGTCCCACAGGGGCAGTGAGGTGGGTGGGGGGTGAGAATCTACCATTGAACCACCAATGCCCACTACAACATGGGCGGTGGGAACACAACAAAATCTCCCTGGAGATCCCAGGGCCACTCTGAAGAAAATGAAAGAACATGGCAGAATTTAGTGGTCATTTAAATATTTGTAGGTGACAGCATCAGTTACTTTAGGATATGTGGTGCTAAGTGAACATCATTTTATCAAAAATATGGTAAGGAATCTATACCTAAAATAGAAATGAATTCATCTCCATGTCCAAATGAAGCCAAGGCCCAGAACTCTTACTCTTGCTTCATCCGGCTGTGAGTTCTGGACTCAAAAATGTCATGAAGAAGGCTGCTTCACAGAGTGCTACCCTGTGCTAAACACTTGGTGAGTAACTCAGGTGAGATGTGCCACAGCTGATATTGTCAATCTTCTCTTTGGCAGGCAGCTCAAGTAACTCTGCGATCAATAATCCATTATGCGCCATCACTCAAGGAATTCACTTCATTGAAGCAACCTGCCCAGGTGCAACATCCAGATTCACAACAAACTTTCTGATCTTATATGCATATATCCCGGTTCTGGTCATCCTAGGAATAGTTGTTTTTAAAATAAGGGACCATCTCATTAGCAGATAGTATAGAGCACTGCTGGGAGATGGAACTTCAGCTGTCAGACATGGATGACCATCTCGAATGTCTGAAGTAAGAACACCATGGATTTCTTTCTTGGTGGGACACTGTCTTTCTGCCATTAAGACTTCATCTGTGCTCTTCAGATTCACACAGGCCTCGAGTTACTCCAACCTGTTGGGACAGGTGGTATTTGAAAATTGTGACTGAGTTGGTCCAAGAATGTAAATAATAATAATAATCCATAAGCCTATGGATAACTAGTGTGAAAATTTGTTTTCCTTGTTCTAAATATAGAAAAATAAGTCAGTTTACAAATTATGCTTATGCTGATACAGAATTTGGTAAGAAGAAATGTTAGAATGATTACTGACTGGGAACAAACAGGGAAAAAAGTTAAGGGTTTAACTGAAACCGAGAATCCTGTAGAATTAATTAAGTTTTAGCCATTGTCTTGGTTACTTTTCTCTCCTTGTTGGCCCAAAATATCCAACACTCAAAATTAAGCTTAAGTTTGTGGAGATATCAGTCCATAATCAGCTGTCTCCAAAGCAGGGTGGCGTGGGACAGGGGCAACACTTTAAGGTGGCAAAAGACAGCAAAAGCAGCAAGAGCAAAAGGGAGGAAGAGCAAGCCTCTTTTTTTTTCCCCTTGTATTGTAAGCAAGCTACCTCCCAGCCCCAAGGGCGAGTGTAGCACTCACACCATCTCTGTGCCCTCCTCTTGCACAGGATGAGGGTTTTACAAAGTAAGGACACTGGCCCCCTGCTGAGTCCTTTAGTTAAACCTTTAAACTTCTCAAGTTGACACAGTGTATCAATCATTAGTTATCATTTAATACTCACATTTGCTAGGCGTTGGAGTGCATCCCTGTAAGTGGTAGAACACTTGCCTGGCATACACAAGGGTTTAATTCCCAATATCCCCCACCCCACCCCAGAAGAAACAAACAGAAACAAACTAAAACCCACATCTATGTGCACTTGTCCACGTGAGGGCTCAGCTCTCTGATTCCATGAGAGGATGCTGGACAGATGTTGGATGGTGACCACCACTGATACTGAGCAGCCAGTGGTTTTGCTGAGGGTTAACAAGGGACTGAGTGGTGAGCACAGCACAGTGACTACTTCCTGCTGATGCGCCTGCCACTTTTCACGTCCAGCTTAGTTTACTTACAAAATCAGAAGTAGCTGTTACTAGACAAGTGCATGCACTGAGACATGACCTCTTTAAGACATGGAGATCAGCTGTTATTAAAAGTGCTTAGAGAAGGGCCGGGAGTTTGGCTCAGTGGCTTAAGTGCCTGTCCTGGCAGGCGCAAGGTTGTGAGTTCAATCCCTGGTGCCGCAAAAAAAAAAAAAAAAAAAAAAGTGCTTAGAGAAAAATACTCAACTGACAACATTTCCACCGCGCAGAACAGAGTGACGCATGAGGGATTCTTGTTCTTGAATTAGAAAGAGGAAGAATGTTGGTAAATATAGACACATATGTTTCCAGAGATGAAATGATGAACATAGGATATTAAAAATGGATTCCCTACTAAATGACTCATTATCTTTCTGATTGATCTTCAAATAATTCATGCACAAGTCTGAAATGAAACTATGTCAATGTTGCCATAGTAACTTTGAGCAGAATGGCACAGTGAGCATAGGAACTTTGTTCAGTTACTGTGACCTAACTTGGGAAGCATAAATTATAGCATTTGAGATGTCTCACATTATAGTAGGAAAGATCATTTCAATAAGGAAACCACAGTAAAATTCTATGGCTTAGAACAGCATTTATGGATCTGGAGACATTGGTAAATTACTAGAACAGTATTGTCAATTTTTATAAAAGGTCTGTGACATTGATGATTATGGTGTAATAGTTACATAATGCGTTACAGATTATATATGTCACATCAGTTATAGACAATTCTGAGATGCTAATTTATTAAAGTAGTTCAAAGAGAGTCCCACAGGAACACCTTTTGAAATCACTGATTTCGACACAGGAAAGATATGGGTGTACATGGTAAGTGGAAACATTTTCTACTATTCATATGCAGATGAATTTCATTCTAGCTTGGAAACATTAGGAAAATTGACATTGCATGTGATTTCAAGCTATTAAATGTTAGTGATAGCATCTTAGCAAAACACAATGACTTTCAACATGTGACATTTTGTATCTCAAGTAAAAAATGGACAGTGATGTGTAAGAAAATCAAATTATATAATAAAAATCCCTATTACTGTTGTGTGCTAGGATGTTTCTCAGATCATAATGCTTGCTGTGAATGTAAAGAGCTACTTCTCCACAGCATGCAGGCAGAGAATCTATTCTTGTTGGTTTTTTTTTTTTTTTTTTTTTTTTTTTTTTTTTTTTTTTTTCTTTGCAGCACCAGGGATTGAACTCACAACCTTGCGTCTGTCAGACAGGTGCTTAAGCCACTGAGCCAAACTCCGGGCCAGGGAATCTATTCTTAAGACAGATTTCCTCAGAAACAACTGGAAATTCTGCAATTATACTTAAAATTGACTATAGGTACACAAATCTACCGGACCAGAAAGGCTTCTTAAAGGCATACCATCTTGTAAAGAATTCTAGTTATCCCCAACTCAGACTTTCTGGTTTGCTTACTCATATTCTTCAAAAAGTGTTTATTTCAAATAATGTCTCACTTGGTGATGATTTTAAAAATGCTCCATTCTAGACCAGTGATTCAGAATCACTGGTAGGAGCCTAGAAATATGCATTTTTTTTGAGACAGGGTCTCAGGTGGGTCTCAAATTCACTAGATAGCCTAGGCTTCAACTCAGTGAGATCCCCCTGCCTCAGCCTCCTGAAATTAGTATTTACAGGTGCTTCTTGTGCCTCATTGTTAAGAATAACAGCATGACATCTAGGAGCCCAAATCTGGTTTCCTAGCAACTACATTTTTTTTTATTTTAAACAAAAGGAAAGAAACCAAAGCAAAATGATATCACAGTCAGCCAATAAGAGAGTAACGATCATCAGCACATTGCATATTATTATATTCACAGAAATTATATAGGATAAAAATAAAGACATGAAACATTATCCAAAAAATTATTAGCACAAAACTTTTGCCTCAATAAACCCAGAGAAACCAGCTATATGACTATCTTTTTTGTTATGATTGCTGTTTTCAAATAAACATTTCACATTAAAAATGAAATCTGAAGATGACCCTGAGAAAACTACTTTTCACTCAAAATTTTAACTGTCTCAGCTAAATTATTATATACATAGATTTTGTTTCAGTTCATCACACAAGTGCAACAATGCGATGGTTACAAATGTGTGACTTATTTAGTTCATTGAGAAGTATATTTTCAGTATTCATCCATTTAAGAGTGAAAATGTCTAGTTTATCTTTCTTTATAGCTGAGTAGTATTCCATTATATAGAAATACCACATTTTTTAAATCCATTCTTCAGTCAAGGGGCATTTAGGTTGTTTCTAAGATCTAGCTATTATGAACTGGACAGCTATGAACATAGGTGCACATATATTGCTGTGGTATGATATTTTTAATTCTTTTGGGAAGATACCCAGAAGGGGAATAGCTGGGTCAAATGGGACCTCCAATCCTAGCTTTTTGAGGAATCTCCACACTGACTTCCACAGTGGTTGCACCAGTCTGCATTCCCACCAACAGTGGAGAAGGGTTCCTTTTTTGCCCACATCCCCTCCAGCATTTGTTATTGGTTGACTTCTTAATAATAGCCATTCTTTCTGGGGTGAGGTGGAATCTCAGTGTTACTTTCATTTGCGTCTCTCGAATGGCTAGTGCTGTTGAACATTTTTTCACCTATTTATTTGCTGTTTGTACTTCTTCATCTGAGAAGTGTGTGTTCATCTCAGATGCCCATTTTTACCAACTACATTTGAGTTCCGCTTCTAGAAAGAATGTGTCCAACATGAACACTTAACATTGTATTTAAGACTATTAGCAAATATTCTTGCTTTCGTAGTCCCAAGAACATCTAAGCAAAATGTATAGTACATTCTGAGCTGAGTCTGTGCTACTGACACACGTTAGACACAGGTAACAGAAGGTTCCTTTATTTCTGAGAAATAGTACATGTAGTTACAAAATGTTTTTCCCTTTTAAAAGACTTGAGTATCCACAAAAAAGTCATATTAGAGGAAATTGAGCTTTTCCTCTAACAAATCATGCCTCTTAACTGTCTTCACCAATTGCCACGATAGTTGATTAATAAAATAATCTTACTTGAATTTGGGAAACAAAAACAATCAATATAATAGTAGAGTTAGGTTCAAGAGTCAAGCTCAATTTGTTTCCAAGACTTGGAAGCATTTCTCTTGTACTGCTCCAGTTCCTGAAACAAAAATATGCATTAAGAAAAATCAACTTTCTAATTTCAAGTAGGCATCTTAAAACCTCCTTAGCATTTTAAAGATATAACAATGTATCCTTTATACTATTATCATTCTCAAAACTTCTTTTGTAAGTGATTATACTACAGATTTATTTTCTAGAAATCGTTTTCAGTCTGTGTAGTCCAAGCATTGATAGCTTTATTACAGTTTCAGATAAAATCATGCATTACATAGAACATATAAAATTTCTTTCAACTAATAAAATAGAGCATTTGTCAAATATCGAGAAGTCAAACAGGAAAAGGATCAAGAGATGGAGGGGAGGAGGGGGATGAAAACAGAATTAAGATGTGCTATGTGCACGCACCAACTCCCCAGGAGGAATGTAATCATTATGGACTGCAAACACGTACTAATAAAAATTTTAAAAAAACAAACAAAGTAAAAGTTAGTGAAATAACAATTAAGATGTATTTTTCTATTTTTAGAAATTCATCATACAGGGCTGGGAACATAGCTCAGTGGCACAAGCATCTACCTGGCAAGTGTGAGCTTGTGAGTTCAATACCCAGTACCAAAAAGAAGAAAAATTCATCATACATATTAGAGAAGTGCACATGATGTGAATGGAAAAAATTAGCTGCTCTGTGCAACTCAAAACAGTCCAGAGGAAGCCAGGCGTGGTGGCGCACACCTTTAATCCCAGCACTTGGGAGGCTGAGACAGGAGGATCGTTGTGAGTTCGAGACCAGCCTGCGCTACAAAGTGAGTTTAAGGCCCGCCTGAACTGTATAGTGAGACCCTGTCTCAAAAAAATAGGGCTGGGGATTTAGCTCAGTGGCCTAAGTGCCCGCCTGGCAGGACGAGGTTGTGAGTTCAATCCCAGGCACAAAAAAAAAAAAAAAAAGAAAGAAAGAAAGAAAAGAAAAGAAAAAAGAAAAAGTTCAGAGGTCCCAGTCAGGACCAATTCACCACACACATGTCAGCGGTCACTCCCAAGGGCTTCCGGGCGTCAGGAAAGGAGGGGTGGCCATGTGGCGTGTGCCTCACGAGAACAGCACAAAACTGGGAGAAGCCAGGGCACTGCTGCTTTCTATCTTATAACTTCTGTATCTTTTGAATGTTTTCACAAGAATAGATTTTATATTAAGAATAATTTTACACTTCATAAAACAAAGATAAATTTTAGTGGAGATGGAAATCCCGTAAGAGACAAGTGAAAAGCAAAAAGGATGACCCAAGGCCTTTCTCCTTGGCCTCCTCCATGTTGCTCAGTATCTAAGTAATGTACGGTTTCTTATTCTGGATAAGCAAGATGTGGTTACCCTGCCAGATAAGGTGACCACTGCCCTTTGGTTAACAAAATTGAAGTTCATAATTGCCAAGAAAAGAATATCCATTCTTACTGTCAGAAAAATTACAGATTGTGTCTTTAAGACACCTACATTCGAAGTTATTATAATTTTAGTGTTAAAAGTCTTTACTCTGTACAAGTGTTAGAATTTTTATAGCAACTTCAAAATAGTCTTTGCAGTATGTGCTTTTTCCTAATGAGGTAAATCTAGTTTAACAGTTACCTACCATTTCAGAGATTGTTAACTTGTAAAGAATAAACAAAATTAGTATTGCAAAATTTGTCTTTATTGGAAGTTTTTTGGGGGAGATTTTTGTTTTGAGATGGGGTTACACCATGTAACTCATGCTAACTTTGAACTTACTAGGTAGCCCAGGCTGGCCTAAACTCACAGTGATCCTTCTGCCTTGGCCTCCCAAGAGCTGGGATTACAGGTGTGTGTCACCACACCCGGCTCGTGTCTTTAAGTGGAAGTGTTGTGTTCTTTTTACCAAGATGAAGGTGAAGACACTGTTTTTTGATCCTGTGCTAGTAGTACGTCCCTTCTACAGGTGACAGCCTGAGTGAGAGGAGAATGGGGCTTGGCCAATGGGTTAAGCCCAAGAGAGAAGGAAGAACAATAGCTGTGAGTCGGGACTTACATTTATCAAATTTCTAAAGCAAAGATTAAAGGCCCTGAGACTCATTTCCCATTCTCTCATTTAGATATGAATAATGGGGGTTGGGGGTGCAGGGGGGCCAGGAGGAGGGCCCTGTCCAGTCTCCTGCAGGCAAGCGTATTACAGTCAATGAAACAGATGTCATCGCTCCTCTCGAGAACCAGAACCAGAGCCACCATTTGGGTTAAAGGTACACAGGCACACAGTGCACAATCTAGACTTCTTTAAGCAACAAGACACACTCTTGTGTAACTATGGACACATTCCTGTGTTATATGAGAATTTAAAATTTAGAAGTGGCTAAATCATTCTTTCCTCTTAAATGAGCATTACTGTTCAGATGTCAAATCAAGTCAAATCAAAGGATATAATGCTACTTTTATTGCAAATGTCACAGAGCCATAATCATATTAAAGGGTCAAAAAGCCAAATGATATGAAGAATGTTACAGGTACTGTGGGGTTTTGCCTTCCAGTTCCACTCAAAATTCCAGTTCAGACAACTGGCTAGACTTTCACCTAATGCAGATGAATTTTCTTATAGGCTGTCAGTGAAACTGGCAGTGCCTATCTTGCCCATATAAAAATTAAATTTAAATGTTTAGAGGAAAATCAATAAGAATCTGCCAAAATTAATCTATAGAGAATTTCTCAGCTGTGTATATCAGCACACAATTGGAAACAACTTTAGGTCCTGAAACTCCTTTGAGAGAGCATGAAATATTCAGATTTAAAACTTTGGATATTAAATGTCAAATTTTTAAATCAGATATCAAATAATTAAGCATCAAATGATAACCACGATGGTATCTTTAAAGCAGAAGCATAAATTTATGTTACGGAACTATGTGTGCTATCTGAAATCAATGCAACTCATCTACTAAAACAAGAAGGAAACTGGCTTAGACGCAAAACTTGTCAGGTAGTCTAAAAAAGTCTGTCAGCCCTTCAATGACCTGTTGGCAGTTACACACAAGAGTCCAGAAAAGAATGATTCAGGCACTGTGGGATTTTGCCTTCTGGAGCCATTCAAAATTAAGTCAGGGAAGATGGACCTCAAAGTGAAAACTCACAATGTTCTGAAATGCCCTTGTCCTTTAATAATACCATAGCATGTGAACTTAACAACATATCTTTCCCATACGTATAAACAGATACGCTTATCAATAATAGCAGTTAATCATCGACTCTGAATATTAATCTAGGAATGATGTCCAACTAATCTCTTCGGCCAAGGTTCATTTTAATAAGGGTTTAATAATATTTAACAAGGGTGACAATAGGTCATTTTACTGTCTGTATGACATGCTCCTTACTTTTCTTTAGCTACAAAATCTCCTAAATATTCATGAAACATTTTCAAGTCTTCTAGACTATATTTATATAAAAGTGTCTGTTTATGTACTCTTATGTGTGCTAAGAGAAATAACCTTCCTGTTTCTATCAGAGAGCTGTCATGAGTTCACCCTTACAACTGTACAACTGCCCAAGTTTTAGAGCTCTATGAATCCCAAACCAGATGATGTCACAGTTTTCAAGTTCAAGTGCTTGCTATACAGTAACTTCCTCAGATGATGACAGGTTGTAGAATGTCTCTTTTATTAAACTAAAAGCAGATCTGAAAAAGAATCTGGGAATAGTGTTTGAGTCATGGTGAATTTACTAATTCTTCTATTCTTACATCCAGCTGGTATACTGAAATGGGGCTACCTAGGCAGATGTGAACTGGAGCCGCCACTTTGAAGCACTTTCCTAACAGGTCCAAGGTGCTGTGAATTTATATGTGCTTTCAGATGGACAAGCTAACTTTCCTGCTGTAAGAAAAGTACAGGCATGTCCGAATGTTCTCATGAAAAACAAAACCCTTCAGGTTATCCCACAAACAAAAAATATTATGGATGTGTCTCCACAGCAGCAAGGAAGAATCGTGACCCATTTTAATGTAAGTAAGCCAGAAAACCAAAAAGGGTATGTGAACATTAAAATATCTGTGGGTAGTGAAATGACAGATGATCTTTAAATCTCTTCTTCATGCATATCAGATTTTTTCTATAGTACAGACATAATTCTAAAATAATTTTAAAAGTAAAAATATACTAAATAAATATATTGAGAAAGTACATGGAATTTCCAAGGCATTGCAGATTTTATAGTAAAACACAAGATGAAATTGAGTAAATGTTTAGGATAATACCTGATCCTTCTGAATCCTCATCTCATCAACTTCACTTTCCGCATACTGAGGATCTCGTGCGGGGTCCTTGATATCTTTTAGTGTGTTGATTCTCTGAAAGCACAGTTCTTCAAATCATGTCATGCCCCTCGATGGCTACCATCAGTCTAACAAACCAAGTTCCCATCTTTCACCTACTGCTGAAGGTTCCCTAAGATCTTTCAAGCTTTCATTACCACTAGTGAGGCCCTTTTCAGATCCCCCGCCCGCCCATCTTCTTGCCTCCTTCCCCTTGCAGATGTTGCCCCTCACTTCTCCAGCAGCCAGCAAACTCTGAAAAGCACGGCAGGGGCCATGTCCTACTCATCTTTTCACTGTCGCTGTGCTTTATTTACAACAGAGGTTTAAGAAATGTTTAGTTGATTTTTGAGCATGAGAGATTAAAAACAAAATTATCGTAATAGGGCCTTTAGAACATTTCCAACAACTGAAATAGTGCTAAAAATTCTTGCTTAAAAAAAATTAGAAATATATACCTTTGGTGGAAAGAGCTTTTCATACACTTTTTTCCACAACTCCATTGGTGTGTGGGCATGAAACTTTCCAATGTCATTATCAGGAACAGGAGGAGGACCTAAAATTGTCAGTTTATTCCAAGTGAGTACATTGACTAAAACACTACGAATTATCAATAAAATACATGAATAAATTTTAGATTTCTCATTTTCTGTCTAAGTGACCATTAAAATTTACTGTTACCTACCATAGCAAGATTATAGTACTGGAAGAACTAAGAAATAAGGGTAAACTCTA
>RJWM01014789.1:0-49454 GCA_004363535.1 Dasyprocta punctata | reverse complement strand
GCCTCAACACACAAGATGATTTAAAATCATGCAAAGGGATTTCCTTGCTAAAATCAGATACGTAGTAAGAACTTCTCATTGGCCCTAGACCACAAGATACAGACAATATGAAGTTATATTGTTTAGAATAAACACTTCCATAGAGGGTAACCCTGCCTCAATTAAAATGACATACAGTAACCTGTGCATTTAACTCAGCGTGACAACTCTGAGCCAACCCCAGTACTGAAAAAAAATGAGAAATTTAAAACCATTCATTGTGGTGCTTCTCAGTTTCTTAAGGTGTTTTATTCAAGTCTCTCCTTTGTTCTTCTCACAAATGTGTTTCCCTTTCTGATATTCCATCTCCATAGGGTCTCTGAAGGGGGTGTGAGCTTCCCGAATCTCTGAGGTGGGTGTGAGCTTTTGAATTTCGATGGTGGCAGATGTGTTAACTTGCATGGGGCAGAGGCTTAGGCATCTCAATTTCCAGGCTTCTACTAAAACAGAAGTGACTCGCAGATGCCATATAGTCCTGAGTGTCCCAAGTCTTTCCTTTAGGTGCAGACACTTCTCCACATCTCCCTCCTTCTGCTTCCCCTCCTCCTCTTGCTCCCTCTCCCCTTCCTTCTTTTTCTCCTCCTCCTCCTTCTCCTCTTTCTCCTTTTTCTTTGTTGGTATTTGCACTTCATATGAATACTGCTTCCAGAATAAAAATATCTCATGTTTTAATAATATATGCATTAATTTTAGTGAGAATATTTACAAAACCCATCATAAATATAATCTCTTTTTCATTTATTTCCATTGTAAACTGAGTCCAATTCTTCTATGCCAAAAGAATTGAGAAAAGTCCTCCATGAATCTAAGTTGTGTAGTTAGCTTTAAATATAAAATCAAATAAAATACATGGGCCAACTCTCACAAGAACAAATTATCAAGATGTTTCTCTTGATTTCAAATATTGCTTAAACTTAGCTTCCTGTGCAGAAACATATCACAAATTACTTGTTAAAAATAACAATAATTTACACTACAATTTTGGATGTTATGAAGACTAAGAGAGTATATACATTCTAGTTTATGAGTCGTGGTCAAATCAATATGCCTTCACATGAAAGAAGGGTGAAACTCTTTTTGTTCTCTTCAACAGAGCCAAGTCTCATTCATAAGACACTCACAATTATGATATACCTCACTATCTATTACTACTTACCTTCCAAAACACAGCCTTCTAAAAACACCATATCCAGGTTTAGTGTTTTAATATATGAATTTGCAGGAGACACACAAGCATTCCCTACATAAGTGAGTGCTGCACTAGGTTTGAGAACAATCAAGGGTCATACCTGTTCCCTAACGATCTGTATGCTTTCCATGCAGGCCTCTGCTCAAAAATTATCAAAATGTTCTTGCGTTCATTTTTGCCATTGAGGAGATCAACGGGAATCCCCATCTTTTACCCAACAGATCTCTGGGCTATGAGTCCCATAACTCCCTGCACAGCCATGGGAATACAATGCAGAATGTTCTCATTTTGCACACGGGACAGGATGGGATCCCTAACTACACCTGTGGGAGAGAGAGCAAGTCTGTAGCGTTACTAACAGGAACGTCCTGGGCCACAGCTGCTCAGTCTGGACCACTGCTGGAGCTCTACAAGTTTCCTCAGGTGAGGGGGTGTGGATGAGAAGAAGTCGGGTGTGTTTTGTCACCTTCCTCAAGTTCCTTCAGATGGTAAAAAGAAAAGATAAGGGTTAGCTATCAGTTTCAAAGAGTAAGGACATAGAAATTGATGCAGTACCCTAACTTTCTTTCTCTATAGCGAGAAGGATGGAGAGGTGAAAGTAAAGAAGTATCCACAAAGTCAGGGTCTGATCAGTTATTCAAAATCTAAAGCTCTGAGGAAGTGAGATCATTCCATACATGAGGAGACAAGTATCTCCTTGTTGTTAATACCTTTAATATTCATGATTGTGTTATGCTGAAATTCTGTTCACATCACTTCCAAATTTCTTTTTAGCTGACCTTCGGCTCTTTTGATCCTATCCTGAGTGACAAAGACCAGTTTCCTTCTCTGTATCAAATGGCTCCAAGGGACACATCTCTACCCCAAGGCATGGTGTCCTTGATGCTTCATTTCAGCTGGACCTGGGTGGGACTGGTCATTACAGAAGGTCCAAAAGGGCTTCAGTTCCTCTCAGATGTAAGAACAGAGATGGACAGGAACAGAATCTGCATGGCGTTTGTGAAAATGATCCCAAATGATGTAGTAGCATATATCTCACATAAACAGCAATGCGAATTCCTGGTTGGAGAATCATATGCTGTAAATGTGGTTATCATTTACAGTGATACTCAGAATCTAAATGATATAAACTGTAACATAGGTCTCCATTTGGTTACATGGAGAGTCTGGGTAACAAACTCACAATGGCATGCAGACATGACTGGGAAGAAGTTTATCCTTGACTCATTCCATGGGGCAATCATTTTTTCAAATCACCATGAGGAAATTTCTGGCTTCAAACACTTTATCCAGACAGTGAATCTCTCCAGGTATCCAAAAGACATTTTCATCCATCAGTTTTGGTACTGGAACTTCAATTGCTTGATATCGGAGTCTGACTGTTCATTGAAGAACTGCACACCCAATGCCTCTTTGGCATGGTTGCCTGCAAATCGCTTTGACCCAGCCATGAGTGATGAGAGTTACAATATATACAATGCTGTGTACGCTGTGGCCCACGCCCTCCATGAGATGCTTCTTCAACAAGTTCAAATGCAACCAGCTGGAAGTGGGGAAATGAGGACATTCTCCCCCTGGCAGGTAATGTGTCGTCCAGTGGGAGGAGTGCCCTGTTATCTATATCCTTTCCTAAGTACTCCAAATGTGCTCCAAATACTTTAGAATTCTTTTCCAAACCAGGGGATTCTACACTAGTTTCACTGTATTTTTTTCCCAGTTGCCATAGGTTTGTGATGCATAAAAGTTATACTCATCTTTTAAACTAGTTCATACATATTTTACATCTTGCTTATTTTTCCTCCCTTTCACCTTCTACTCTTCCTTCTTCCATTCCCAGTAGCCCCTCACATGTTCGTACACTTTATCTCCCTTTTGCTGACCATTTGTCTTCCTTTTGTTCTTTTCATTTCTTACATTTTTGGTCTGCTATGCTACAGAAATCATTTGATACTTAACATTCTATGTCTGATTTATTTCATCTAGGATTAGAGTCTCAAGATTCATCTGTTTAGCTACAAATAACTCAAATTTATTATCTTTGTGGCTGTGGTTGAGCAGTACTCTTTTTGTGTGTATATATTTTCTTTCTTTTACATTGTGCCAGCGTTGTAATTTGATTCTATGAATTAATAATTAATTTTATTGGTACATTTTAGGTACACTTACTAAGTACGTTTATCGCAGGAATATTTACATCTACATGATATAGATTGAGTCTATTGTTTCCCCTTCTTCTACCCTTCCATTTACCCCTCTACTTGCCCTTGTTTAAAAAATGCTTTGCTTCAATTTTTTCCATACTTTCTCATTTTTCTTTTCCCTTCCTTTCTTTCCCCCTTTCCTCTCTTGTTCCCCTGCCCATTTGAATATTTTTTTCTATTTGACAATATCTATTATAAATGAACAATAAAGTATTTACACACGTGTGCTCCATTTATTTCCCTTGAGACTGTGGTCTCAAGATATACCCATTTACCTAGAAATGTCTCAAGCTTATCATTCTTTATGAGAGAGTAGTACTACAGTGTATAAAAGCACATCTTCTTTATTCATTCATCAGTTGATGGACATTTGGGTTGTTTCCAAGATTTGACTATTAAAAATTGTGTCACTATAAATATGTGTGTGCTTGTATCATTGTGATATGATGATTTTAATTCTTACAGGAAGATACCAAGAAGGAGAATAGCTGGATCAAATGGAGTCTCTAGTACTAGTTTTCTGAAAAACTCCCCACTGATTTCCAACATGGTTGCACAAGTATACACTCCAAAACATAGTGCAGTAGGATTCCTTTTTCCCCACTTCCTCATCATCCATTTGTTATTTGTTGATTTCTTAATGATTGCTATTTTTTCTGGAGTGAAATGGAACTTCAGAATTGTTTTAATTTGCATTTCTTGAATAACTGATGGTGTTGAATATTTGTCGTTTCTGCTTCTTCATCTGAGAAGTGTCTGTTTACTTCAGATGCCCATTTTTTGATTGGGTCTTTAAATTTGGGAAGTTTGATTTTTTAGTTTTTTATAAATTCTCGATAATAGTTCTTTGTCTGCAGAACAACTGGCAGAAATTTCTTCACAAGCTGTGGTCTAGCTCTTTACTCTCTTGGTAGTTTTTCTTGCTCTGTAAATGCTTTTAAATAATATAAGATCCCAGTTGTAAAATCTTTATAATATTTCTTCAGCAATCTACTTACTTCTCATTAAATGTTTGCCTAAACCAATATCTACAAGAGTTCCACATATTATATCAGCCAGTAAATTTAGTGTTTCTCACTTAATATTTAGATTTTTGGTCCATTTCAATTTCAGCGGATGGTGAAATATATGGTTGGTAATAGATATTAGTCTTTGGCTTGTTCAAACTCAGTGTTTCCAGCACAATGTATTAGTCTTTTTTCTAGTGAGTTTTTGTGCAATTTTCTCAAAAATAAGGCCTGGAGTTTGTTCTTTGTCTTCTAATCTTTTCTAATTTTTTCCATTGATCTTCAGGTCTGTGGTTTGCCAGTGCCATGCTGTTTATATTACAGTAGCTTCTTAGTATAATTTTACAACAGGAATTTTGGTATGCCCTGCTTTGAGTTTGTTGTACAGACTTCCCTTTGCTTTTCTGCATCTATTATCATAGCAAATACATTTTAGGATTGTTTTATCTAATTTTATAAGATACAATGTAGCACTCGGGAGGCTGAGGTAGGCGGAGCATTGTGAGTTCGAGGCCGGCTTGGGCTGCAACGCGAGCGCAAGGCCGGCCTGAGCTACATAGTGCGAACCTGCCTTGAAAACCAGGGCCGGGAGTTTGGCTCAGTGCCTTAAGCGCCTGCCCTGGCAGGCGCGCGGTTGTGAGTTCAATCCCCGGTGCCGCAAAAAAAAAAAAAAGATATAATGTAAAGGGTTTTGATTGAGGTTGCATTAAATCTGTATAACAATTTTGGGAGTATGGTTATTTTTAGTATGATAGCTCTTCATATCCAAGACTAAAGGATATCTTTCCATTTTATGGCATTCTTTTTGATCTCATTTTTCAGGGTAGTGTAGTTTTCACTATAGAGCTCTTTTACTTCCTTTGTTAGATTGATTCTTAATATTTAATTTTTTGATAGTACTTTGAAAGTTCTCTCACAGTGAGTTTGTTATTAGTGTACAGTAAGTCTATTTTTTCATGTTGACTTTGTATCCAACTTCACTACTGAATTTGGTTTTAAATCTGGAAGTATTTTGGTAGATTTTTTGTAACTTCTATATAGAATATCATGTAATCTGCAACTAATGATAATTTACCTTCTTTTTTTCCTGTCATTATTTCTCTAAATTATTTCTCTTGCACATTAAAGTTCCAATAACTATAATGATAAGTGTGGTGAGAGTGGACATTCTTCTCTTTTTCCTGATTTTAGAGTGAATTATTTCAGATTTTCTCCATTTAGTATGATATTGAGTGTTGGTTTTTCATAGATGACTTTTATCAGGTTGAGATAAGCACAATTTGCTCCAATTTTCCGTACATCTTTTACCATGAACAGGTGTTGGGTTTCTTGAAATGCATTTTTGCATCTATTGAGATGATTTTTTTTGTCCTTATCTCTGTTCATATGGTGTGTTACATTTATTAATTTGCATATGTTGAAACAGTCCTGCATCCCTAGGGTGAATCCTATTTGGTGATAGTGTATAATTTCCTTATTCATTTGGTGCATTCTGTTTGCCAGTACTTTATTAAGGATTTTTATGTCTATGTTCATTAGGGATATTGGTTTGTAGTTTTGCTTCTTATTGGGCCATTCTGTGGTTTTGTTATCAGGGCAGTGCTTTCTTTCATGAATAAATTTGTGAGTATTGCTTCCCTTTCAACTTCATTAGAGTTTGAGTAGTAGCAGTATCAGGTCTTATTTAAATTTTTTGTAGAATTCAGCAGTGAATCTGTTAGGGCTTTGGCATTTCATTTTTGGTAGTTTTTTTTAGTTTTGTCTTCAATTTCATTGACTCGGTTTTGTATTTTCTTGATTCAGTTTTGGCAGTACATATATATCTGGCAATCAGTTCATTTCTTGCACAATTTCCATCTTACTACAAGTTCTTGAGGTAGGTGTAAATGATCTTCTGAATTTCTGTAGCGTCTATCATAATTTCACCTATTCAATCACTAGTTGGATGACTTTCAGTCATTTTTTCCTCTTTTAAAATACGTTAGGCTAATGATTTGTCTATTTTACTTAATCTTTCAAAGAACTAAATCTTCATTTTATTGATTCTTTGTGTTGTTTTCTTACTCCATAACATTAATTGATGCTCTCATGCTCATAATTTCCTCCCTAATATGAGCTTTGGGACTGGCTTGTTCTTTTCTAGAAGCTTGAGGTTCAACATTAAGTTTTTATTTTAATTCTCTATGTATTCCTGATATGGATATTTCCTACTGTAAATGTTCTTTATACTACTGCTTCATTGTGTCCCATAAGTTCTGGCCTGTGTTACTGGCATTATCATTTAATTGTAGAAACTGTCTAATTTCTTATTTAATTAATCCATGACCCAGTGGTTTTTCAGGAGAATGTTCTTTAATTTCCATGTGTTTATGACATTCTTGTGCATTCTTTTGCATTTTTAATTTCATCAAACTATAATCAGTTAATATATGTGGGATAATTTCAATTCCTTTCCACTTACTTAAGAATGTTCCATGAGTTGGTATGCGGTCCCATGTGCAACTGAGAAGAATGTGTACTCTGACGTTGTGGCAAGACTCTGTGAACATCTACTAGGTCCACTGTTTCAAAAGTTTGATTTAGTTCTAATATATCATTTTTGATTTTTTGTTTAGTTGATATGTCTATCATCAAAGTAGGGTGTTTTGATCCCCCAATACAATTATAGTAGTGCTCATTTGATTTTTCATGTGTGCTAATATTTGCTTAATATAGTTGGGTGCACTGGTATTTGGTGCATATATATTTATTTTTTTAATTTTTATTTTTACTTAAGCCAAGAAAGAAAAAAAAAAAGGAAAAAAAAAAAGAAAAAAAAGACATATACAACAAAGACAACAAGCAAAAGAGACAAACAAATGACTAGAGTAAATACACAACAGTAACATTGCAGGTTTACAAAACTGGATGATAGAAACTTGACAATGGTTGCAACATTGCATATCATTATCCCCAAAATGGTTACTTACATTAACAGATATAGACATGCAAAATTGATCTAATCATATGAGTATTAACTGTTCTTTCTCAATGATGAATACATTCAGCAGCTTGTTTATTCTAGTTATCATACATATACATATACACAGGTCCATATCCCTTCCTCTTCCCTTTTCTCTTTCCGCCCTTTCCCTTCCCACTCACTTCTGCTCCTTGAGCTGTTTTCACCCCCACGTAGTATTTATTATAGATTCTGGATCATATATACTTTTCTGTTTCTTACACTAGGGAGACAATACGGTATTTACACATGTGGGTTTGATTTATCTCACTTATGAGTATAGTCTCAAGTCATGACTAGGGAGACAATACAGTATTTACAAATGTGGGTTTGATTTATCTCACTTATGAGTATAGTCTCAAGTCATGACCATTTACTTATAAAAGTCTCAATGCAATCTTTCTTAATAGCTGAGTAGTACTCCATTGTATAAAAATACCACATCTTTTTTATCCATTCTTTGATTGATGGGCGCTTGGGTTGTTTCCAAAATCTGGCTATTACAAATTGAGTTGCTATAAACGTGGGTGCACAAACATCATACCACAGTGATATTGGTGCATATATATTTATGATTGTTAACTCTTCCTCTTATATTGTCCTCTTTTTAAGGATGTAGTGAACTATGTGTCTCTTAATCAGCTTTATATTGGAACCCAATTTGTATGTAAACAGAGTAGCTATCTCTGCTCTTTTCTATGTCCTTGCCACATGGAGTATTGTTTTCCATCCTTTGACTTTCAGTCTCTGAATTTCCTTTTTAATTTAACAAGTTTTTTTTACGCAGATCATTGTTGGATCCTGCTTCTGGATTCATTCTGCCAGTTGTTTTGTTTTGATTGGTGAACTGATACCATTAATAGTATGGCTATAATGTGTATGTATTGATTTATCCTTGTCATGTTATTTTCTGGTTGTTGGCTTCCCTTTTCCTCCTCTGTTTAATTGTTTGCCTTGCCTGTTGAATTCATTCTATTGGGGTTCACTGAGTTTTAACCCTTGTTATCCCTTCCTTCAATATCCTTGTAAGTATTTGGAGTGCTGGCGTGGTATTTATGAATTACTTTCAGTGTTCTTTTTCATGGAAGTATCATGTTTTGCCATCAATTTTGAAAAAAATATTTGTGGGGTATATCAATATGGGTTGCAGGCTGTTTTCTTTTAGGGTTTAAAATATTTTACTCCAAATACTCTTGACTTAAAGGTTTGTGTTGAAAAGTCACCTATGATTCTGATGGGCTTTCATTTACAGGTGATTTGTTTGTTTTCCTTACACCTTTTGATATTCTTTTCTTTTGCAGCTTTTCTTGAATACTGACTATTATATGGATTCCTGTAGGTATTTTTGATAATGGCTAATTTGAATACTATTTGGCTCACTTATCTGTATGTCAAATTATTTTTCCTGCTCAAAAATTTTTCTGCTGTGACATCTGTGAACAGATTTTTGTGTCATTTGTGCTATCTTTTTTTTTTTATTGACCCAGACTGACCTTACGTTCTTCTCCTTTGCATCCTCTAACATTTGCTGCATTGACTTCTCATGGTCCCTTGCAGCTGAAACAAGCGACACTGGTTCTCAATTTTCCTTGTCTGGGCCAAGCTCCAGGCACAGTGGAGATCTTTGGTTTCCTCTCTTGCTTGGGGTCCTGTGAGAAGTAGTGTGAGGGGCAGAAAGCAGCAGTTTCTCACCATTAAAAAAACCCTTTTAAAGTCTGCAGAAGTCAAGATAGATTCGTGTTGGTTTGTTTTTCCCTAGCCTTGCTCTAAGCTCTTTTCCCATTTCCTCCCAAGTATGTAAAGTTACAATTCCTTCTTCTGGAAACAAACTCAAGAAATCAAGCTGTGTAGTGTCAGCATGTTAAAAACTAAAAACTGACATATGAAAGAAAAAAAACATAACTAAACATAGTTACATTGATTGTTAATTTGAAACAAGTACCCCTGAAGTAAACAATTTTGAAAGACAATGGAGTTTGAGGATTTATATTTCCAGATATCCAGACTTACTACAAAGCCATAGTGAGACAGTGAAATGCTGGAGCCAGCCTATTACTAGCTCATGAAAGACAATTATTAAATTTTTAGAAGTTTTACAGGTTAGTTGTCATATTGGTTATTTGAAATTGTCTTTTGTGAGAGCACTTTGTGAAAAAAAATCAGCAAACCACAAATCAAGACCACATTAGCCCCCTAACCATTAGGAGTTTGTCTTTCTATGCAGGGCCATGCTGCCTCAGGGAAGCTGTCTGAGCCATAGCACCCCTACTCTTTGGCAGGGCTGCTGCAGGCCCTGCTGTAAGTTTTTCTTCTGAAACAGGTAAGCCTTCCACATTACTTTTGAATTTACATTGAATGACCCAATGATACTGTCGTCTACACTTTGGACAGATGGCAGAAGGTTTTGTTGAAGGGACAGATAGTGACTGTGTTGCTCCTACAGGTGCAGCATCACAACTATTGGCAAAATACCCCCTTCCCCTGCAACAAAAACAAGTAACTTTGTTTTTTCTTTTTCCTTTAGGCTGTAAATTGATAACCTGAGTGATTATAATTTGTTTCAGACTATTGGGATTCGAAGTTTAGTAACAGAGTAGATATGCTGGAACCGTCCTTGCAAGAGAGACAGAGAAAATGGCTCTACTCCCTGAGAG
Organism: Dasyprocta punctata; assembly: GCA_004363535.1. Taxonomy (NCBI): domain Eukaryota; kingdom Metazoa; phylum Chordata; class Mammalia; order Rodentia; family Dasyproctidae; genus Dasyprocta; species Dasyprocta punctata. Next base: position 39,363 of record RJWM01014789.1, on the reverse strand, counting down.
GTGGAAGCTTTAACCTCTTATATCACAAAATTTCTCTGATCTGAAAAGGCAGAGGTAGCTGTTTGTGCCTCAGTTAAGGTTTTAGGGGAGGCTATCATTTCACCGTCTTTATCCTACTCAGGATTTGATTTTAAAATAGTGCCTGGAGCCAATTCCATTGTGATTGTGTCAAGAAGCTTACAATTATAAAGACTCTGTCTAATCCAACTACACAGAAAGAAAGTAAATACTGGAATTAAGCATGCAACAAACAATTCCACATACATTTGTTATTCTTTGAAATATGTTTGTCCCATAATTAGACAGCTAATATAATCTATACACCTCTTTTCTCTCCTTTTTTTAATTATCTATTTTCTTTTTATTTTTCTTTTCCAGGGAAACGGTTTCTCACAAGCCCATTTATTGCTGGACTTAGAGAATAAGGGATTGTTTTAATGTCCCAATCTTTACACCTAATTAAGTCAGTATCAATACACTCCAGTGATGACTATTTACCTGTATCAATTCACTTCTCCCCTGTGTTGCATGCAAATGAGAAGTGTCCCCTCAACCACTATTTCTTCTTAATCTGGTCCCTCTTCAGGCTCCATTTGTAATTACTGGCTGCAGCTCTACATGTTCCCAGTGGGAAGGACAGTGAGAGGGCCAGAAAATAAAGAAGAGACAAAACCTGGGGTCAGGTGGATCCCTCACTCTCCTCACGGGAGAGAAGGAACTGCTCAACCACTGTAGCACATCTACTGATACAGTCCAAAGAAGAATGCCAGTTTCAATCCCACTGCCTAGCAACTTGTTTCCCTGACTGGCCGGGGCCCCTTGCCTTCTTGGAAGTGAAATAGCTTGTTTACCTGGCTTGTTTTGGGTTCTTTGTACTTTTAGGACTGGTCTTGCTTTAGCCCCACACGTGATCACTCTGTAGCTTCAAACGCTCCCTACCCCTGGACAATTATCCACTCTCATGAGATTTTCAAGCCCAAACAACTCACCATCCGTTGTAGCACACTGTATCCACTGCTCCATTCCACTGGTGCATCTGTCCATGGAGGCCTCTGTGGTAGTCCGCATTTACCTTGGAGTGTGCGGGTTTGAGTCACTTCTCCCATGCAGGGAGTTCGGACTCAGAATGAAAATGTCACCTGCAACCTCCGCCTTCTTCCTTGAAGTCTCACTTTGCACACTTCCCTGGGATTCAGTTCTTAGTTCACATCCTTCCTGAGTCCAAGTTCCCCACTTCCCTTTTTCTCTTTCTCACATTGAAATATTATACTATCTGGTCACCAAATCTCACAGGGGCTCATTCTATGCTGCTCACCCTTCTGACATTTTCCCAGATGTCTGATTTTAGGAATTTTCAATTTCTTCCATTATTTCTTTAGTGAACCACTGATTATCAGTAGTAATCTCCAGGTCCTTGAGAGATTTTCAGCGGATTTTTTACCAGTTATATCTAATTTCAGTGCTGAATCATGTGACAATATGCATAAGATTTTTAAAATTATTTTCTTTCTCAATCATTCCTTATAGCCTAAGATGTGGTTTATGTCAGAAAAAGTTCTGTGTCCTGCTGAGAAAAATATGGATTCTCTTGTTGTATTAAACACTTTGTGTGTACCTGTCAAATCCATTTCCTCAATTGATGAGTTTAACTCATTTCATTGTTGGATTTTTTTCTGATTTTCCTGTCCACTGTTAGAGTAAGGTAGTGAAGACCCTCACTCTGATTGTACTGATAATTATCTGACATTTGATGCTCACTAGAATTTGTTTCATAAAGTTAGGTATGCCAGCATTTGGTGGATATATTTCTACAGATGTTTTATGTTCCTTTTTAATTGTTCCTTTTACCAGTATTAATTGAACTCAGTATCTCCTGATCAGTTTTTTCTTGAAGTCAACTTTGTCTCCATGTGAGTGAGTTACACCTTGTACTTTAAGACTTCTGGTTCATCCTTTCACTGTTTTGTGCACTCATTTCTTGTCTGATTTCTTGTGGGGCTTATTTTGAGATATGCCCCTTCTATACAACACATATATAACTGTTGTTTTTATATCCAATACAACAATCTTTGCTTCATGATTGGGGATTGAAGATTATTTTTCTTGAGAGATACGAATGAATGAGATTTGCTAAATTTTCACATTGTATTATTTTTCCTTTGCTATTTCCTTTCAGCATTCCATTTTTTAAGACTACTCTGTCAGTTGATGCATTATATCCTTCATGACTCTTGATGATGCTGGTCTGTCACTGACTAGGATTCTTGTATTTTCTACAACTCTAGCTTTGTGTTCCTAAATTTTTAGATACTCTTTCTTTTGAAAAGTATTTATTTCTCCATCAATTTTTAAAGATGGCTTTGGAGGACATACTAATCTTTGAAAAGTATTTTCCTTACTGCTTGAAATACTTCACATCAAACTCATTTGGACTTAAAAGTCATTACTGAGAAACGCGTTATTATTCTTTTTCTATTTAAGAGAAAAAAGACACATATAAGAAAGACAAAAAAACAAAAGAGACAAACAAACGATTAGAGCAAATGCATAACACTAACATTATAGGTTTTAAAAACAGGATGATAGAAACTTGACAATGGCTGCAATATTGCATATCATTAATTTAAAAATGATTATTTACATTAACATATAGACATGTAAAAATGATCTAATCATATGAGTATCAACCGTTCTTTCACAATAATTAATATATTCAGCAGTATGTTGGTTTTAGTTATCTTACATAAACATATATACAGATTTATAGCTTCTTCCTTTTCCCTTCCCTCTTTCCCCCTTATACCTTTCCAATTACTTTTGCTCTTCGAGCTGTTCTTTACCCTTACATAGTATTTATTGTAGATTTTGGAGCATATATAATTTTTCAGGTTCTTACACAAGGGAGACAATATGGTATTTACACACGTGGATTTGATTTATCTCACTTTTGAGTATGGTCTCAAGTAGTGTCAATTTATTTATAAAAGTCTCAATGAAATCTTTCTTGATAGCAGAGTAGTACTCCATTCTATAAAAATACCATATCTTTTTTATCCATTCCTTGATTGATGGGCACTTGGGTTGTTTTCAAGATCTGGCTATTACAAATTGGGCTGCTATAAACATAGGTGCACAGATATCACTGTGGTATGCTGTTTTCAGTTCTTCTGGGAAAATGCCCAGAAGTGGGATAGCTGGGTTGAATGAGATCTCTAATCCTAGCTTCTTGAGGAATCTCCACACTGACTTCCACAGTGGTTGCACCAGTCTACACTCCCACCAAGAGTGGAGATGAGTTCCTTTTCCCCACAGCCCCTCCAGCATTTGTTGTCGGTTGATTTTTTAATCTTGCCCATTCTTTCTGGAGTGAGATGGAATCTCAGTGTTGTTTTAATTTGCATTTCCCGAATGACCATTGATGTTGAACATTTTTTCATATATTTATTTGTCATTTGTATTTCTTTCTCTGAGAAGTGTGTATTCATCTCAGATGCCCATTTTTGGATTGGGTCCTTGAATTTTAGGGGCCTGATTTCTTTTAATTCTTTATATGTTTTAGAAAGAAGTCCTTTGTCTGATGGACAATTGGCTAAGATATTTTCCCAGTTCGTGGGTTTCCTTTTCACTCTGCTGGAGATTTCCTTTGACATGTAAACACTTTTTAGTAAGATGAGATCCCAGTTGTTGATTCTGGGAAGTGTTTCCCATGTAATTTGATTGTTGTTCATGAACTCTCTGCCTACTATGTCATCATGATTTTTACCTACTTTGTCTTCTAGTAAGTTTAGTGTCTCTGTTTTAATATTCAGATCTTTCATCCATTTTGACTTTATTTTAGTGCATGATGATAGACATGGATCTAGTTTTAGTTTATGGCACATAGCCAGTTTTTTCAGCACCATTTGTTAAAGAGGATATCTTTCTTCCAGTTGGCCCCTTTGTCAAAGATGAGGTGGCTAAGTGTGTTTGTAGTTGTAGTTGTATCTTCTAATCTATTCCGTTGATCTTCAGGTCTGTTTTGATTCCAGTACCATGCTGATTTTATCACAGTAGCTTTGTAGTATAGTTTCAAGTCAGGGATTGTGATGCCACCTGCCTTACCTTTGTTGCCCAGAATTGCCTTCGCTATTCTAGGTCTTTTCTGGTTCTGGATGAATTGCAGGAATGCTTTCTCTAGCTCTGTGAGGAAAGCAAGTGGTATTTTGATTAGGATTGCAATAAATCTGTATAACAATTTTGGGAAAATGTCCATTTTAACAATATTTGTTCTTCCTATCCATGAACAGGGAATATCTTTCCATTTTCTGAAATCTTCTTCGATTTCCTTCTTCAGAGTAATATAATTTTCACTGTATAGATCTTTTACTTCCTTTGTTAGATTAATTCCTAAGTATTTCATTTTTTGGGATGCTATAGTGAAGGGTGTGGTTTCCCTTATTTTTCTGACAGTGAATTTGTTGTTTGTGTACAGGAGTGTTTTATTGATTTTTGAGTGTTCACCTTGTATCCAGCAACATTACTGAATTTGGTTATTACTTCTAGAAGTCTTTTAATGGATTTTTGGGGGTCTTCTATGTAGAGTATCATATCATCTGCAAATAATGAGTGTTTCTAGGCAGTTGTGATGGAATTATATCCAGTTTCATTGTTGAGGTCATTTTTTTATTCCTGAGTAGATACTGTCATCAAAGAAAGGAATCACTAGTAAGGACTAAATAAAAATGAGTCAAAGTTACTGGTTTTATAAGACAAAGGTAAGTCTTCCCCTTTAAGTTTCTACAGAAAATAGAGAAAGATGTATTTATATATCTAACTGGTCTAAGTCCTGTAGTGCATACATTCAAAACATTTTCACATTTAAGTTTTAAACTACATTTGCTACTGAAACTCTTATGTAAAGATAGGCAGCCTGGGAACCAACAGAGAAATATAAATTTTTGAATGCTTCGACTTTGCAGTTGAGATTTATCTAGCATTCATGTACACTGTCTATTTAGATGGTTCTGGTTGGAATATTTCCTCTTGAAAATGACTGACAATTAAGGAACATTGTGATACTTTAGGTTTTATTTGTTCTATTTCACTGGATTCCTGTGTCAGAGTCCAACAGGAAATGAGAAGGAAAGACACTGAGAAGTTTTACTGTGGTCAGGCTTACAGTTTCCTCTGTGAGATGCACTTTAACAAAGCATGATATATCTCTTTCAGCTGCACCCCTTTCTGAGGAGCATCCAGTTTAACAATGCTGCGGGACACCATGTGAATTTGGATAAGAAAATAAGACTGGATTCAAAGTATGATATTCTCAACTTTTGGAATTTTCCAGAAGGCCTCAGACTGAAGGTGAAAATAGGCGAGTTTTCCCCTCATGTTCCACATGGGCAACAATTGTCTCTATTTCAGGAGATGATACAGTGGACTACAGGAAGCACAGAGGTATGTTGGATCTGGTCACGATGCATTTCAGTCAATGTAAGTACCTAAAACCTGACTGCGTGGTGCCTTTTTACTCATCAGGAAATGGTCACAAATGAACACTTACATCCTCTTTTAATGGAGAGAATGCTCTTATTTGCCCACTTAGCTGATGAATGCAAAAGAAAAATATTCATGTTACCATATATATATATAATATTAAATACATATTAAATATAGCAGCTAATCACACTCTATTTATGAAAGATTACAGGAAAGGCTAAAGAGTTAACAACCTGTATCTGACTTCCTTCAGACTCCCCGCTCAGTATGCAGTGAGAGTTGCAATCCTGGATTTAGGAAAAGCCATCAGGAGGGAAAGGCTTCCTGCTGCTTTGATTGTACGCCTTGTCCAGAGAATGAGATCGCCAATGACACAGGTACAAGTGTGGCTTTTCAGAAATTTGTTCGGTTGTCTCTTGTGTCTCCCGATCCATGCTGAGATGAAGAAAACCTTTGAGGAAGAACAAAAACAAATTTTTTCTTCCTTCAGTTAGTGATTTTCTCTACACAATATTATCACCCAATGAAAAACACAAACCCCTCCCCTTTGATTTTTTTATTGTCCTACTTTGTTCTTAGTTTTTGCACTTCTCGGTTTGAACCCAGGGATGTCTGCCAAGTGACTTATATCCATATCCCTTTTTAATTTGGTCTGCTGAGATAGCATCTCATTAAATTGTCCAAGTTTGCTTCAAATTTGTGACTCTCCTGCTTCACCTTCCAAAGTAGCAAAGGTTATAGGAGCACAACATTGCACCTGGTTTCTTTAATTTCTTTTTCTTAGTCCAGAGAAGTAGTTATATTCTGAAGGAAACCCCTTCATTCCATTCTATGATTACTAATTTCCTTCTCCATCATGAAATGCAGCCAAGGGTGATTAGCCTCCAACATTTTATCTTCTTTAAAGATACAATTAGGTCACATGGAAGAAAAGGACCTGGCATCACCTTACTTACTCAGTGCCTACATTTATCCCTGACACAGAGCTTCTGCACTGAGGTGTCTTTAATTTAAGAAGTAAATCTGACCTCGGAATGCAGCATTCCCATGCTCATCAGGAGCTCAGTTACTAGGTGTGTTTCCATGCTCTCCTTGATTTTCTAGAAAAATAACTGTAAAGTGTGGTAACAACTGTAGTTTGCTACAGACCTTCCATAATCACAAGGACTGGGAGACTGGATAAAGACAACACATATGCTTTGGGGAGAATATTGTAGCTCCTTCACAGAATTAGTACCATCAGTACTGTACCAGAATACTGGGGTTGTGTTGAATTCCTATTATGATAAGCACATTTTGCATAACCATACATTCCCACTTTGTACTATATTTCACATTTTAAAAATCAGGTTCAACGTTATTTAAATACAAACAGAATATAGGAATGAGGATTGACACATATTGCAAAAGACGTACAGCAAATCGACATTGAATATTCCTAAATACCATAATCACAACATCGAAAATATTTAAATTTATATTAGCTAACCATGAAGTGGTAGAATCACCTTTCTACTGAATAATTTTTGCTCTGTTTCTGAGGTAGATATTTGTTTTAATTTTGAAACATAACTGGCATGATTATAAAAATTTTTTGTAAATATACTGAGACTGGCTATATAATGTAAGATGTAATTAACTTGGATATACTTTCTTATCCCAATTGTAAACATATATGTTCACTGTTCACACACAAAGAACACTGTCCCTAGAACAGTGAATACTTATTGCTTCTGGCTTGAGAAATGTACACCTCCACAAAATGCAGTTAATAGAGGAGATTAAAATGTAAAGCATGAAGTGTTGGTAATAAAGCACATTACTTACCAAATCTTGCTCGCTGAATTAAAACTATATTTAAAGACAACTGTGTATGTTTTACTTGTTTGCTATTATGAATATTTAAATGAAAAAGAACTAAAGATCTATTTTGAAAGTATTCAGAACAGATTAGGAAACGATGATATTGAACACATAGAAAATGTAAGATATGAAGGAATATGACCTCAGTTCTGAAGAAAAATCCTATTTGAAGTGATTTGTGATAAAAATTACAAGCTTCTTTATAAAGGAAGGGCTTACTCAACCAGACAGTGAATATTACTGGTCCTATTTTTTTTTTTCCTAGAACTTAGCTACTCATGTAGGTTTCACAATTGGTCCATAACTGAATGAATGCACAGGTCATTATTTAAAGAGATTATATTTGCAAGATAAGGTCTTTTAAAAGTACTTTGTGAAAACAGAAATATACTCTTGCAAACAGGACAGGTTAATGAGTAGCACAAACACTATCCCATTACACCACAAAGATGGGCAGTATTGCTTGGGACTATTTCCCCTTGTAACTTAGTTTTACTTGTACCTTGAAAAAGAAAAAAAAACATAATTTTGTTAACAAGTCGAGTGACCTTCTTCAGCTCGGGGACATGAATAACAAAGGAATACATAACGTGGCTATGATAATTTGCATTTCTCCTAGATATGGAGCACTGCATGAGGTGTTCAGAACATCAATATGCCAGCCTTCAGAAAAATTGGTGCCTTCAGAAATCTGTGACATTTCTGGCTTATGAAGACCCCTTGGGCAAGACTCTGGCTGCCACCTCCCTGAGCCTCACTGTTCTCACAGCAGCTGTTCTTGGGCTGTATGTGAAGCACCGAGACACTCCTATCGTCAAGGCCAACAACTGGGCTCTCAGCTACACCCTGCTCATCTCCCTCATCTTCTGTTTCCTCTGCTCCTTGCTCTTCATTGGCCGTGCCAACACAGCCACCTGCATCCTCCAGCAGACCACATTTGCAGTTGTATTCACTGTGGCTCTTTCCACTGTCTTGGCCAAAACCATTACTGTGGTGCTGGCCTTTAAGGTCACTGCTCCAGGCAGAAGGATGAGGCAGTTGCTGGTATTACGGGCACCAAACTACATCATCCCCATCTGCTCTCTGATACAACTCACTCTCTGTGGAGTCTGGATGGGGACAAATCCACCCTATGTTGACACAGATGCACACTCTGAACATGGCCACATCATCATCATTTGCAACAAGGGCTCCCTCACTGCCTTCTACTGTGTCCTGGGATATCTGGGCTCCCTGGCCCTGGTCAGCTTCTCTGTGGCTTTCTTGGCCAGAAACCTGCCTGACACATTCAATGAAGCCAAATTCCTGACTTTCAGCATGATGGTGTTCTGCAGTGTGTGGGTCACCTTCCTCCCCGTGTACCACAGCAGCAAGGGGAAGGTGATGGTGGCCATGGAGGTCTTCTCCATCTTGGCCTCTGGTGCAGGGCTGCTGGGCTGCATCTTTGCCCCTAAGTGCTACATTATTTTGTTAAAGCCAGAGAGAAATTCTCTTACTAATATCAGGGACAGAACACATTCTCTGAGAAAGGAGGCTTCTTATCATTAAGCATATTTATTTTCTTTTATACACAGTGGGCCTGAAATCAAAGCTGAACCATATGTGAAGACAGATATTATATTCTACTACAGGACTTATATCCTTACTAGGTGATGCAACTTCTTTCTATAACGAAATAATGGTCACTGAGAACAGTAGTCCTCCTGTCTTTAAATTGAATTTTTTTTTTTTTTTTTTTTTGCGGCACCGGGAATTGAACTCACAACCTCGCACCTGCCAGGGCAGGCGCTTAAGGCACTGAGCCAAACTCCCAGCCCTGGTTTTTTGAGGCAGGGTTGCACTATGTAGCTCAGGCTGGCCTTATGCTCGCGTTGTAGCCCAAGCTGGCCTCGAACTCACAACGCTCCGCCTACCTCAGCCTCCCGAGTGCTGGGATTAAAGGCGTGCGCCACCACGCCCGGCTTTTACATTATTATTATTAGTAGTAGTAGTAGTAGTAGTAGTAGTAGTAGTATTTTGCACCTGAAATCAAACTTAGGACCTTGTGCTTACCAGGCAGGCACTTGTGCCACTGAACTCTATCTCTGTATAGTTACATTACTTTTTAGTGTTCTGCATTACATGGCTTTTAGTATTCTAGAAGTGGCTGACCATATGCAAGTATAGACACTGGTGAATATATGATGCCAATGTATTGAATTTATAGAATACTCTGTGAAAGAACTTGTAGATATGCAGTACAGCATTTTCCCATTCCACTTTTGTATTTCTTTTTATCCTTTATAGTTATCCGTTATTGACAACTATATATATGTATAAAATACATTTGCATTACACTATATATAGTTTATGAAACTCATTTACTTGCCACTTTTATATCCTGGTGTTTTAAAGGGTTTTTAGATAATGTGATAGGAAATGATACACTAGCCATATGTTCTTTGCTATCTATGTAACTATGGATTCATATTAACATGTATATATGAGTTTTTCTGGACATGGTGGTAAACACAGGCTATCCCCGCACTCTGGGTCAGTGAGGCTGGAGATTCCAACTTTGAGCTCAACCTGGGGTACTTGGAAACTTAACAAGCATATGTCTGAAAATCAACATTAAATAATTCCCTATGTTTAGCTCTCATGTGCACACATCAAAGTTTTGATTTTCGAGTCATTTTCTCTTTAAAATTTTTAAACTTAAGAATTCCACTAATAATGATGAATGCTTAAATCTGATTTAAACCGTAATTCACAGAGCGCACGTCTTTGACACCATTGAGAGTATATTTGCAATCAATATTTAGCATCGTTTTTAAAAGAAGGTGACAATACATCTTATTTTGGATTTTTGAATATGTGGATGTAAGAAAAACTGTTCTGTAGATGAGTGGATTGAAAGAGTGATATAATGAAGTGTGGATGGAAGCATGAATGCGTGAGTGGAGAAGAGTATTAAACACAGAAAAGGATGAGAAGTGTTCATGGATAGATAGATCGATGGGACTAAAGAGTGAAAGAGATTTCAGGAGAAAACACAAAAACCAAATGGAGTGTTAGACAATTTTATTCCTTTGTTGCTTTGTTCAGATGTTTCCAATATATTCCATCAAAACTTCAATATATTTAAAACACAAAATAACCTATCATTGCCCCATCTGAAAGAAACTTATGGAAATACGACTGACCTGCCTTGTGCTCCCCTCAACCCTGCACGGCCCCTGCTCCTGGTATGACTGATTCACCTGCAGAAATAAATTCCTAATCACTGGGGCTTTTAGCTTCCTCTCCTGTGTCTCCATTTTCTGTGTTTCCACATTCTAGGGCTTTTTTAACTGGCACATTCAATCCTTTCCAAATTCCTCCCAAAAACCAGTTCCAAATGCTTTCAAAACATATGGTCATGCTGGGGATTTAGATCAGTGGCCTAAGCACCTGCTTGGCAGGTGCGAGGTTGTGAGTTCAATCCCCAGTACCAAACAAAACAAAACAAAACAAAAACAAAAACAAACAAAAACATATGGTCAGGCACAGTGATAGCAATGACTTTAGTTCTCTGGTACAAAAATCTGTCTGAGTCACTTCTTCACTGCTGAGACAAAATACTGAACACCTGCAACTTAAAGAAAGACAGGTTTATTCTACCTTGTGGATTCAGTTACAGATCAACAGGTTCTGAGGCAGAAAAGCAGCATGGAAGGACATGACAGAAGAAAGCTGTTCAACCAGGGCAGTCAGGAAGCAAAGAGACAAGGAGGGACCCAGGGACAAGGACACAGATTTCCGTATAAGTCCCCAGCAAGCCACCTCCAGTCAGGCCTCACCTGCTAACTGCACTAAATTCATGTGGAAATGAATCTACTGATAAACGCAGGGCCCCATGATGTAATCCCTTTCCAAATACAAGATTTTGAGGGACACAAAACAGAGGTTGTGAGAATAATGGCGTTGAAAGAAAGGAAAATTTGTTGAGCACCTATTGGGTGCCAGAATCTTGCTAGGCCTTCTGCACTGTAGTCTGCAGCAGCCCCCAGAAGGACCCAATGAGAAACTTAGTAAACATAACATGAAACTTTGGGAATACAGCTACCTACAAGACACTCGCCACTCTTCCTGATAAACTCATTTACTCCACAAGCACAACCTGGCTGAGTCATTGTTCAGACTGTTATTCCCATCCCAATTCAGAAGAAGTGTGTTTCATGTCTCCCTAAAAAATAGAACCCTGGTGCTTAAGCAGGGAAAATGCAGATATAAGGTTGCTGAATCAGGGTGGGGCATGTCCAGGTGAAACTCTAGGTGGCTTTATGTGAAAATGGGTGAGATCTGTCCCCAATGCATGGTTCACCACAAGAGTATAGGCATTCGCCAAAAGGCCTAGTGGACAGAGAATGTATGGCAATGTTCGAAGACTGCAAGAGAGCTGAGGCTGGAAAGCCGTGATACTGAGGCTAAAATATGACCCAGAACGAATTCCTGTCGTGAGTGCCTATTGTGGATATGTGAGAACTACTATGTGAAGACAGGGAGGGCCAAGAACGTGGCATAAACATGAAGGAAATATTGGCATTTGTTATTTAAAATTTTTCAATTTGATAATGGGAAAAATTATGGAAAGGAATAAAAAGTAGCTCTGTAAAATCAGCATGATGAGGAGGTAGTACTCCCTCATGCCAGTCATGGAAGACTGTGAGTTTCAGGCACCTGGAGGATTCAGAATCACAGTAAGAAGAAATCTGGAATGAACCTACCATGCCAGTGGTAAGGATGGCTGCATCCGGGAAGGCTGAGATGGCGGAGAGGCCAGGGCACCAGACAGACTGGGGCTGAAGACAAAGGCAAGCTAACATTTTGTGTCAGGCTGCCTGGCTGGATAACACATGAGAAGTATGTGCTTGGACAGTTTGCATCCGTGATGAGTCTTTACCAGTGAGGAAGGAGGTTTCATTCCTGTCTTGGGATTCTAAGGAAGAGAGAACAAATCTTAGTGGCAGCCTGGGAGGAGTGAATTAGTACACAATGGGACGCATATTAACTGACTGATAAACTTAGCATGGGAGTCTCTGACTTAAGTTGATATCTCTAACATGTGCAACACATTTTTGATAGATAGCTTGAAGATAGCTCTTGTATCAGTCGGTTCCATTGATGGGATAAAATGCCTGATTCTGATGACTTCGTAGAGATATTTATTTGGCTTACATATTGCTGTAGTTTCAGTCTAAATGTGACTGGTTAAAGCAGAAACACATGGTGGAAAAGTCTATCAGGGGAGAGCCATTTACTGCATAGCACTCAAGAAGTGGAGATAGAGGTGAAGAGCCACATTTACATGTCAGCCCACTCTGACTCACCACCCCTGACAAGCTCCAAATGTGAGGCTTTGGAGAAACATATTAGACCACAACCCTAACTGTTCTTCCAGGGCAATTATGGTGGCTACTTTCTCATTCTTTGCTTTCTGTTTATTCTAGGATAATTTTGTTATATAGTTCATTGAAAATTGGCCAGTGCAAGTTGAAATGTAATATCTATCACAGCAACAAAAAGGGAAAAACGTTTCAAAATATCCAAGGCGGAAAAGGATAGAACAGCAAGGACCAGTTAGTAAGACAGGAGGAGACATAAAAAAGTGTTAACTTTGAAGGGGAGAAGTGAAAGATTCACAGAAAAAATGCGAGCATAATTTGGGTTTTTATTGGTTATATCAGATGAAAATTGGCATAAGGATCTAGTCCAATGCTTAGTGACGTTAACCATCACCTATAAGAATAGATAATATTAAAATTAACAATCCAATCCAAGTTCACCCAGTCTAGGAGCTACATCTTCTAAGCCTCTTTGTGGCTAAATGTGCCTAGAAGGTCAATGACATTGACTTCAAGTGATAAACATGTCCCCTTCTCTGTGGGACCAGATAAGAACAACCGGAACAGCGCTGCAGCGATGAGGAACAATGCAACCATGGCTATGGGGATAATGGACGCTCTCACAAGGACATAAAGGGGTATAAGGAAAGCATAAGAGTTTTCAAACTCAACATGGAGTCACTGGTGTCAGCTTTATAAAAATTAACATCTTTGGGAACCTGGTAAGGCCCCACACAGTATCCCCAAGCAGCCAGGGCTCATTGGTGCACTACCTGGTACACGCTGAAGGCCTGCACAGAATACCCCATCTAGCTGTGCAACCTTGGTGCACCACTAAGAACCTGTTAGGACCGCGCTGAGCAACCCCAAGCAGCTGCTTCATGTCAAGAATAATGGAAAAGTAAGGGCATGCCAACTTTTGCCTTCAGTGTAATTTAAAGCACTTTCAAAGAATGAATTAGTGTTTCATAACACTGTATTATAAACATGATGAAGCTGGAACTTTAAAACTGGGGTGCTGTAAAATGGTTTTCTTGTAATGTTTTCAGTAAAGGCACTTACCCATAATCCCAGCTACTCAGTAGACTGAAGCAGGACGAGATTCAGACCAATTTGAGGCGACTTAGTGCAATACTGCCTCAGAATTATTTTAAAATGCTAATACAGCTCAGCGTTAGAGCATCTATTTGTTCAGCCTCCAGTAGTGCCAAAAGAAGAGGAAGAAAAAAAAAGACAAAACAAAAATGAGCCAGTGTAATTTTGTGGACAAAAGATGTGTTTTCAAGGAATAATAGTACTGAGTAAAACAAATAAATATTTCAGTGAAGGAAGAAAGAATTTCATCATCCTTGTCCTCTACAAAAGTTTTCCATTTCCTGAACGGAAAGGGAGAATTCCAAATAAAGGTGGAAGTTTGTCTAAAAGGCAAGCTCTTACCAGTGTCATTGGCAATCTCTTAGTAATGGGACCACTACACTCTTTTTGCCATGAAATACTACATGCTTTACAAAAATGTTTTTGTCATATTCAAATCAACTGTAAAAATTTAAGAAAATGTGGAATTCTTTCATTTGGGTATCTCTCATTTTTAAGATTAAAGTGAATTTTTATCATCTTAAATTTCTCAATCACTGATATTGAAACTTTACATGTGGCCATTTTACAGCAAGTAAAATAAACTGGTACATCACTCAAGAAATGCTGAAAGTACTGTGTGCTTTCTTATAAGCACACACAAATATTCTCTCTTTGAAATAGCATGGAAAAGGAGGCTATCACATGTGATGCAAATTTCCATGTTTTCATCAATGATTTTTTTTAAAGGAAACCTTCCCCAAGTTTAAGGAAAGCTGTGAAGTGTGAAGACATGATACTAAATAACTGGTTGCTGCATGAAAGCTGTAGTGAAAGGCCATCATCTAAGTCACTCTCACACTCCCCCTTTATAATGGAAGCAGTGGATGTCTTCACTACACTCTGCCTGTTACTTTTAAGTCAAATTTGCAATAGAGCTGATTCTTACATAATCAGTACAATTATAGAGTATATAGAGAGCTACTTAAGTGTTCAGTAGTACATTCATAATATTTGCCAGATGGTGTAATTTGACTTTATCACAGAAGAAATTATAAAAGGTACATACAATATTATCACACCAGCAGCATATTTGATGCTGAGGTCTGGATATGGAAAGAATATTTTACACTTGGGTCACAGCCCTCACAGAACTCTCATAAAGCCTCTGCCATGCTGAGTCACTTTCCAAAAGGTGCAGAACTCCACAACAGTGCCCAGTCCTGAGGTTCACTTGGTTTTTTGATGAGGTCCTGATTTTCTCAGCAGCAGTGGGGCAGAAAACAAAGAAACATGGGAGACAAAATAAATCTAAAAGGTGTGGAATCTTCTCAGACGCACTAAGTGTCCCGTGCATACTCAACAGTATGTGGTGCAACATACTGAGGATTCATGTAATAGTCATGAGATTTCTTTCTAATGAATCTGCACACAGAAACTCAATAATCTTGAACCTCTTGAAAGTGAATGTGCAGATGTTTTGGGGAGTGGTCTTGATTTGACCTTGCCTGTTGCTTCATATGAGCCTTGCAGATACAGTGTGGGGTGCTAATTATTTTTCACAATATTCTCATTTTTCAGAGAAACATGATCTCAATGTACTACATTGTGCCTCTGGGGTTATTGCAAATCAAATTTGGCACCTTAAAGAGATATCAGAAAATCGTTTCATTGTGGGCTTCTGCCACTTCACAGTTTTAAATGAGAAATTCCAGGCTGCGATGAAGACACATGTTGAGGCTCTGTAACACAATCAGCATGACTTCACTGTGCTGTTGATCCCTTGTCAGATTTAAATTTCAGAACAGGATAGGTAAAAACTGGACTTTAATGATCCCTTAGGTTCACTGAAATATTGATTAAATCTGCACATGGTGGCAAATTACTACAGGTCCAGCTACTTGGGAGCCAAGATAGAGCTGAGAGAGCCCAGGAGTTTGAAGCCAACCTGGGCAACCCTTTCTTCCTGGTTACTGTCTCCTGTCACCTCCCACAGCTCTGAGTGTGGACAGTGCACAGTGAGTGACACCATTCTGCCCTGGGCAACACAGGATGGCAGGAGGGCACTAAACTGCTCCCCTTGTGACCCTGTCATAGCCTTAACCTGTCTGAGTCCTTTTCCTCAGGTGTACAGTTGTCCTCATTATATCATGAGATCATTCAAAATAGCGTGTGTGAGGGATATCTCAACATCACATGATTATGCAACACATAACCTGAAAAGTTTACTTTTTCACTGATATTATTTGATACTTTTTTTTTTTTTTTTTTTTTTGCAAATAGCTGGTTAACAAGGCAAGGCAATCAGAAATAGGGCAGAAATTAACATTGGTTTCAAAGTCCAGCTGGGTTCTGTTTTCTCATAGAGCAATTATCATTAGAATTGTTTTTCCTCTGCCTTAGCAATTCGCTTACCTGCTAGGGAGAGGAGACTGGGGACACAATTACATTTCTTTGCTTAAATTAAGAGTGCTTCGTGGTCTGAGGCAAGGTTAGGGAAGGATAATGATGGCTTTTCCAGCAGAAATGCTGGACTTGTGTCTAGGCTTCGGGTCACGAGAGTGAAAACAGTCATCAGAGAGTGAAAAGTCATGCATAATGATTAAGTTTGGTTTGCTGTCACCTGCTCCGTGTCCCAACACGCGTCAGCTACTGATGGGTATTTTACAAATTAAATGTCAAAAAAGCAGGCCCAACACCCAGAATAAAGCCTCATATGTTTTAGGTCTTGTTACATAGTTTAAAAAGAAATTTTTGAAGTGACCCAACTACTTCATTTTTAACCCATCATGATGCCTGATTGTCTATGCCAAAACAATGATCTTATCAGCTATTTTTTAAAGTTACAGTAAGACAACCAAACCTCTGTGGAGGGTTCAAGTGTCCCCCCACCCCCACAATATGGCACATATATGAAAATAAAGACAAAGAGAGAAAGCTATACACTTGAGAAGCTCTGGGATGACCAGTGTTCTCTGTGGAACAAAAGACCACGAGTCCAAAACCTCATGACTTTTATTGGTATCAATCAGGGAAGTAGGGGGAGGTCATGGCAAAGTGCTAGGGAAAAGAAACTTTGCAGGCATTGGCTATAATGAAAAATAGACCAATACCGCACCAGGCACAAAGGCCTCCAATGAGCAATACAAGAATAGCTTGATGTACGCAAGGTTGGCACCACTGCTGCCAGGAAAATATAGTTCTTTTTGAGTCCTATGGCCTCAGCTGAGATGCTCCTCATGTCTCAGCCCTGGAGACATGGGAAGACCCCAACCATACTCAAGCCCCCATTCGAGCCATTAGTGGTGGGAGCAGGGAGGCACACAACTCATGTTTAGACAAATAAGGAACATGTATTTCAATATAGTGATTTGTGAGTATCTTAATAAACAGGGTTGAAGGAGGGGACAAGGGAAGATCTAGGCATGGGGCTTCACTTCACAGTTCAGGCTGGTGATTTCCCACAGTAAGACACAGGTTTCTTATTAGTTTCTGCAGAAAAAAAAAAAATGCTTTATCCACAAAGTCAAGCAGGAGCCACACAGTTTGGAGTCCACATGCATTTTTGCTTTCTTTCCTTATTGGGATTATCACAGGGATGTGAGCAGGCATGACAAAAACGGTCTTTAATGCTGTCTTAGAATACTTTAAAATACTGCTTTAGTTGTAAATATTAGACATTTTATAGATTGTGTACTCCTTAGCCAAGATGCTTGGGACCTGAAATATTTGCAGCTTTTGGTTTTTTTTTTTTTTTTTTTTTAAAGAATTGGAATATTTGTACAGGTTACATGTAAAATGGTACCCATTGCATTATGATATCATTAAAAATGGTGTGTGTAAAAGATCTTTCACTGCTGCAAACGATAATGCAAAATATTTTTTGGAAACTTTTATTAGAGATGCTCAGCTTGAATTACAATTACTTAAAACTCATGCAGACATTAACAAGAAAATCAATCTCAATGTTGAGAGTAACATCTTAGTCACTTTTCTTTCGTTGGTATGAAATATTTTATTCACAACCTCAAGGATGAGAAGTTTATTTTGTTGTTTTATGTCATCTCCCATAAAAAACAATCTGACAATAGGCTTAGTTTTCAGAATTTAAAGAAAAGGCAAAGGAAAAATAGGCATACTACTGAGGTACAAAATACAATCTTAAATTCAAATTAAGACTTCATGATGTTTAGTAAGTTTGATGAGCATTTCACAGTGGATCCTGCTCTTCAATGTTGCATAATTCTTTTGGAAGATTTAATAATTCTACTGTATCTAAAAGAGATAGATTATGTCCACTCTGAGTAACAGCACTATTTATTCATAATCCTTAGCAAAACAGCATAACTGTATTCAATTAGCCTGTTGTAATACTGAAACACAGGCCTGAGGATAAAAACTAAGTCCAACATTCACTAAAATAATCATTTTATGTCCCATTATACATTCATTGCCTTTTCATAGAATGTTAACACAGAAAAATTCTCATCTAATTTATTTTGCTGAGAACCATTACCTTTTTCAGAAACCCTCTGACAGTGAATCTAAAGGTCTACAAAAGGAGAAACGTATTTCAGTAGATGCGTCTGAGAGACCCAACACTGTGGAGAGGGCTTTGGTTCAGGGGAACACAAGGAGGAAAGTTGTAGTTCTGTAATTTTGTGCCTGGCAACACAAAGATAAATTCTTGTGCTTCCAATTTAAAGAAATTATTTTAGCTTGGAAAGATATAATTACAAATACTGAAAGCAGCAATGATAAAACTCTCCTTCACTTTGTTTTATTTTGTTTACTCATTTCTTCTATACTTTCATCCATTTACTGTGAACCTCTCCCTTTCTTTTGATGTTACCACTTTACCTTCCATCCATCAATTCATCCATCCTTACATATAACCTGTCTGTCCCTTTATATAACGAACACATTGTATTGCCTATGTAAATGTAAAATTTCAACAAGTATAGGACTACAAAGAAAAAAATGTTAGCTAACCCTTCAAAGATAAATGCAAAATACTGAATTAATATATACTCCAGTCTTACAAAACAACAACAAACCATGAATGATTAGAATCTTACTCTGTAATAAGTATTACATATTATTAACAAAATGCTAGCAATAGGTGGCAGAAAAACAGGGTCTTAAATAGAACCAGGAAATATTTAGCCCATATACTGATAAAGAAAAATTCTAAGCACTTGAAAAATGTTAAGAATATTCACCCGTTTGTTATGAAGTATGGCCCCCAACACTAATGAAGTTACAATGTTCGATAGCAAAATATCAAAACCTCCTCTACTAAAAGAGAAAGAATGCAAAGAAGCTCAGGGTCACTTTGCATCACTTTGTTATATTAGCAATAAAACAAAGAAGAAAGAACATGCATAAGAAGTTGGAGAAAGAAGATAAAATGCCACTAAAAGATCATATGATTTCAAAGTCCAAAAGATTTGGCAAACACTAATATAGAAACCAAGAAATTAGGTTAAACTCGATACAGGAAATTGATGCCTTTCTTATAAGCCATAAATAAATCATAAAAATGTGACAGATAAATGATTTTATTTCATGCACTCAACGAAACATAAAAAGTAGCCAAGAATAAGGACATGAATAATGTTTACATACATAAAATCTACATGTAAATGTAACATTTACAAAGAAATATATAGTAGTTACACACACATCTCAATAACAAAGGATAGGTCTCTGTGGGCCACTGCTGGGGGGAACAGCCAGACTCCATTCAACTCTCATGAGTCAGCACCATTCACAGACTGTGGGGGAAGAGAACAAAAAGTCAACAAGAAACAAGCCCTCTCTGGGAACCAGTGCCATGTGCAGGCCACCACTGCTGGGGGGACACCCAGACCCCAGCCCTCCTGGTGTGTGGGCTGGGAAACAATAAGGGCCAACTCCCCTTCCTCCACTGCAAGTGACCTGCTGATCTGGAGAAACACAGGCTGTGATGATAGCTATTCAGGGGAAATGCAATTTGATACTTGTGGTGTTTGGTATTTCCCTGACTTTGCAGGTCTAGGGCTGGTGGCCTGATCATCTATTTAGAGGATAATGGTATGCAGTGTGGCATCTATGGGGGATCTCCCTCTGAAGGTGGTAGCCATTGTTAATTCTCTATTAGCTTGTTTTGAAGTCCTGTATCATTTTCATTGTTTTATTGGGTTGGGCTGTAGTCTGTTTTGTTTTGCTTGATTTTGCTACGTCTGATGGCATGGGCAGGTTTTTCAAAGATAGCAAGATATATTATGCCAGTCATTTTGGATTTTTCTATTGTCTTATTTTGAAGTACTTTACTGTATTCATTGTTTTATTTCTATTGGTTCTACTCTGTTCTGTTTTGATGGATTTTTACTATGTCTGATGGTATCTGTAGCTATTCTGAAGACAACAAGAGGCATTATGGTAACCATTGTTAATCTCATATTGCTTTGAAGTCCTATGTCACTTACACTGGTTTGTTTTGTTAGCCTTTGTTCTGTTTTACTTTGCTTGGTTTTATTTTCTCTAAAATAAAAGAAAAAAAAAAACCAATGGATAAATTAATGAGATACATGGAAACATTCATTTAATTGGAGATAGGAAAGCATACATTTGTAACCTGCTTAGCTCTACACTGATTTCAATAATCCATACATCTCCATATCAGAGTATTCATACTAGCTTACATTCAGGCAATTCTAGAATTTTCAAGGCCATACAAGGCTAATCATCTCCAAAAACAGCCTCAGAACTATTGAAAAATGTGAAGCCAAGAAGAGAGATAAAAAGTCAACTATTGAAATGTAAAACAATCAGAATATAAAAATCATAGCAGGTCTTAAAGACAAAAAATAACTATTAGGGTTTAAGAAATATCATAGCCTAAAAAAAGGTGATCAAAAATAAGTAAAACTAATTAAGAAACCTGGGGAATGAGACAAGATAAAATAAAGTAAGTCATCAAAATAAAGCAAAAATAATACAATTGATGGCAAATTTAGTGAGATGTACAGGAATAAACCTCCAAAATAAAGTTCAAATTTAAAAGGGGATTGTTACAGGTGGTAGTGATTGTAAGAATAACTGTAAGATGATTGAAGTAATTTCCATGTTGTCATCTGATATCTAACTATAGGGTACCTCACTTCCTATATTTATTTTGTATTTAGTGGATGTTTCAGGCAGGTTTTTGGCCAGGAAAGTCACAGTAAAGTTGATCAGGGCCAGAGAGCCCAAGTATCCCAGGACACAGTAGAAGGCAGTGAGGGAGCCCTTGTTGCATATAATAATGGTGCAGCCATGTTCAAAGTGTGCACCTGTGTTAATGTACGGTGGATTTGTCTCCATCCAGACTCCACAGAGAGTGAGTTGGATCAGAGAGAAGATTGGAATGATGGAGTTTGTTACCCCTGATACCAGGAACTGCCTCATCCTTCTGCCTGGAGCAGTGACCTTAAAGGCCAGAACCACAGTAATGGTTTTAGCCAAGACAGTGGAAACAGCCACAGTGAACACAACTGCAAATGTGGTCTGCTGGAGGATGCAGGTGGCTGTGTTGGGACGGCCAATGAAGAGCAAGGGGCAGAGGAAACAGAAGGTGAGGGAGATGAACAGGGTGTAGCTGAGAGCCCGGTTGTTGGCCTTGACAATGGGAGTGTCTCGGTGCTTCACAAAGAGCCCAAGAACAAAAGTTGCAAGGACAGTGAGACTCATGGCCATGCTAGTTAGTGTCTTCTTCAAGGGGTCTTCATAAACCAGGAATGTCACAGCTTTTTGAATGCAGCAGTTTCTCTGTGTGCTGGCATACTGATGATCTGGACACTTCATGTACTGCTCTATATCTAGTAAGAATTGTAAAGTCTCATCTGTCCAGATTCTAGAATATACAAAGAACTAAAAATGACACTCCCCAAAAGTAAAAGACCAAATCACTTAATGAGCAACTGCACTAGAAAGACACGTCCCAGAAGAAGAAATACAAAAGGCCAATAACTACACTTTAGAATGTGTAACATCTTTCGTCATTGAAGAAATGCATATTACATTAACAGTGACATTCCCTCTTACTCCAGAAAGAATGAACATCAAGAAATCAAATAATCACAAATGTTGGTGAAGCTGATAGGAGAAAGGAACTCTTTTACATTGTTGGAAGAATTTAAGCTAATTCAACCAAAATGAAAGTCGGTATGGAAAGTTTTAAAAACACTGGAATCAGAAATTCTATTTCACCTGGCTGTTCCCCTACTAGGTATCTTCCTAAAAGACTTGAAACCATCATTATATTTTCTTTTCTTTTTATTTTATTTTAAAGAGAACAAAACGAAACAAAAGAAACCAGATCAGGACAAAAATCAAGCAACACAGGACTTCAAAACAAGTGAACAGGAAATCAATAGTGGCTACCATAATGTCTCTTGTCCTCCTCGAAATAGTTGTCCATATCTTCACACACAATGAGTTCAAACAAAACACAGTAGTATAAAACCGACAAAAACAAAAGAATGAAAGCCTTCCAGGCCTTCAAAACCTGACAATAGGAAAATCAACAATGGATACCATAATGCCTCTTGTTCTCTTCAAAATAGCTGTCCACACTTTCACACATGTTGAAATCAAATAATACAGAACAGACTAAGAACAATCAAAACAAAGGACTGGACTTCACAAGAAAATGATAGGAAATCATTAATGGCTACCATAATGTCTCGTTTTCTTCAAAGTAGCTGTTTATACCATCTCTCACAATAAAATCAATTCTTGTAAACTCTTTAGGAGAAGTTCTAGGCTTGTATAAGCCTATTCATGTACATCTATCCTTTCTGTATTAGAGGGAAAGACAAAATAAAACGTCACAAATTACAAAAAAAACAAAAAAAACAAGAAATAAATGGGACTAATAAATAACATTTTATAATGATACATCTTTACCAATAATTATAACAGCACAATTCACTATAGCAACATCCTGCAATTGAACTATGTGTCCTTCAATGAATAAGTTGAAAAGGGGCAGTGTCTTGGTTACTTTTTACTTGTTGCCCAGACAAAATACCTGACACCCAAAATTAGGGAAGGAAAGGTTTATTTCTTACAGTTTCTCGGGAGCTTCAGTCCATACTTAGTTGGCTCCAAGGCAGCATGGCATGGCGGGGCTGCTGTTCATGGCGGCCACAACCCCAAGGTGTGCTGGTGAGAGAGCGGGTGGAAGCGAGCAAGAGAAAGACCCGCCTCCTCTACACTGTATCTCAGCTCCACCCCTGGGCGGGTGTAGCACTCACATCACCAATTCCGGCGCTAGACAACAAACCGAACACAAGCAAGCACCAGACTTAGCCCCATCAAAAGTTTATGAGGACTTGGGGGGACACAGTGTATCACCCAATACAGGCAGCATTTAAAAACAATGGAATACTTCTGTCTACAAAGAGGGATAAATTTGCATCATTTGTGGGAGAACAGACGCACTTTAAGAACATTATATTAAGTGAAATGTATCAGACATCCTTAAATATCACATGGCTTCTTTTATATGAGAAATCCTAAGTATAACTAAAATGAAGATTAAAAAATGATAAATAAGTTGGAACGGGGAGACTTTTGCATATGGTAACAGAACTAAGAGAAAGAGAGAAGGAAAGGAGGAAGGCACAGGGGACACAGAAAAGAATCAAGATGTGCCATGCGCATGTGCCAACTGTCCTTAGTGAATGTGATCACAGTGTACCACAAGCACATACTAAAGAAAATAGTCTGGGGCTGTAATGCACTGGTAGATGTCACTGAGCTCAGTTTCCAGTAATAAAAGTGATGACAATATCAAAACAGAAAAAGGAGCCACAGTGTATTTTAAGGGCCACAGAGTTTTTGAAGAGGGCCTAACGCTGAGTAAAATTAAGTGGCTAACCAAAGGAAAAAGCACTTTTATCCTTGCTGACCTCCTCAAACATTTTGCATTTCCTGGGTGCATGGGGATATGAACGGCAGGTGGTAAATTTGTTTTTAGGTTATGTTCCTACCAGTGGCGTTGGCAATCTCATTTTTAGGACAGGGAATGTGATCAAAACCACAGGCAGTCCCTTCCTCCAAAGATTTCCTAAATCCAGGACCACAACTCTCACTGCACATGGACTGGCATGCCGAGGGAAGTCAGTTATGTGTTGGTAACTTCTGTGATGTTTACCTTATTGTTCATAAAGTGACAAAATTAGTGTCTTTATGTGCATAAACCGTTATTCAACAAGATGCCATATCTAAAGAATGACAGAATATCGGCGAGCATTTATAAAAATATGATTAAATAAACGAGTTCCCTTCCTATTCATGAGGATATTGTTGAATGGGAAAATTACATTGGAAGGTATGTTGCTAAATTTTATTTTGTCACCATTTTCTGAGCAACACTGGTGGCAGAAATTCCACAAAAAGATTGTGGGTTTTCATGGTCAATGATAAGCATTATGATTATATACAATATACCTCTGCAATACCCACTCTCTGATAGTATCACATAAAGCTAATTCTTGATGATGAGGAGCATGCAAAGGGAATGCTCTTACTTTAAAGTTAATGCCTCTGGAAAATTCCAAAATTGAAAATGGCATATTTTGCATCCAGTTTCCTTTTCTCATGTGAATATATTTGGTGTCAGGCAGGATATTTAAATTGGATGTCCTTCAGAAAACGGTGCAGCTACATTACCCTCTGATGAACAGGATCCCAAATTTAAAGAGAGAAAACATGACAGAGGGAACTTGTGTAATTGCTTCCAATCTTACATTTATAAAATATACTTAGCACAGGAATTCAATGGAGTAGAAAACATAAAGCCTAAGATCGATTAAATGTCATAGTATTCCTAAAATGCCAATTATTTTCAAGAAGAAAATGAAGCCCATCTAAATAAACCGCACACGAGTGTGACTCAAAACTCAACTTTGGGGCCAAAACTTTCCACAACCATGTTTTACTCTGGTTGTTCCCACAGCACCTCCAAGCAAAAAGAAGTTATTAAAATCAAATGTTGGTAGATATATAACAAACTTCGTGTAATGTGTAGCATAATTTAGGTACATTGAGAAGTACATCTTTTCCTCTTATTCTTTGTATCAGTCAGTGTTTACTAGATGTCTTAGTTAACTTTCTCTCGTTGCTGAGAAAAAATACCTGATGCCCAAAGTTAGGAAAGGAAAGGTTTATTTCTTACAGTTCTTGGAGGTTTCAGTCCATCCTCATTTGGCTCTAAGGTAGCATCGCATTGGGGGGGCATCATTCATGGCTGCTGAAAACAGCAAGCGATACCTGGTAAGAGAGGGCAAGACACACCTACTTCCTGCCCTTACACTGTATTTCAGCTCCGCCCCTGGGTGGATGTAGCACTCATACCACCAATCACAGCACCAGACTCAGCCAAATCCTTGATCACCCGAGGCTTAAGTGGGGGCAATTCAATCACACTATAACCTTTCATCCCTCGTCCCCCAAAGACTCCTGATCCCATGTCACCACGGGGCCCAGCTCCTACCCTGTGGGCCTCTCTGCATCTCCACGCAGCGGGCGCTGATCAGCTCCACAGCACCCAGGCTTCTCATGGCTTCGTTCGCACAAAGGCTCTGAAGCCCAGAGGACGAGGGGAGGGGATGGGCGGTGAGGGACACGCGAGCCGCCTCTCCTCCTCCTTCCCAGGAGTGGCAGGCAGGGCGCGGGCTGCGCACCCACAGCTCAGCCGACCCGGCCCCGCTGTCTGTCCATGCCGGGTCCCTAGACCAGGAGACACAGGGGCGGGGAGGGCAGGAGGGCAGCCGGGCCGGGTCGCCTGACGCTGCTCACCTGCCGGGAGCCCAGGGTCACCAGCCTGGTGTCCTTGCTGAAGGGGCTCTTCTGCACTTCCTGCATGAACTGGGCCAGCTGGGAGTGCATCCGGCTGCAGTAGTGAATCTGCTCAGAGCAGAGAAGGGGAGGTCACAGAGGGGACAGAACAGCCCCAAGTGCTCTTGGAGCATCGGGGCCTCAGAGCCTGTGGGGACAGGGACGGTGGCTGCAAATGCAGGTCCCTAAGGAGGCAGTGTCATCCACATCACAGGGCACCAAGGGAGGCCACCCAGGCAGCGTCAGCCAGGCCGCGCCTCTGACCCAGCCGCAGCTCAGGGCTTGGGGTCTTGGGAAGGCAGCGTCCCCACCCTCACCTGCTGGGGACAGCGTAGAGGGGGTGCGGCTCCCACGCACTGCCCCAAGCCCAAGGCGGAGGCCGAGTCGGATGCAAGAGAGAAAAGCGGAGCAAGCTGGGGGCGGCCTCGCACAGCAGGACCCGGGCCCAGGCGTCTCACCTTTGTGACGTGTTCATCCTCCAGGTCCTCCTCGTCCTCGTTCACCCTGAGAGAACACAGTCTCCCCTCAACAACTTAGCTGAGGGACAGCAAGTGACAGGCCCTGGGCACTCCCCAAGAGAGTTCTACTCCTGACACCAACCGAGCTGGCTGGGGACCAGGGCTCAAAGATGGCAGAGCTTCACACTGCAGCAAGGCCCCCACAACCACTGGGGCCGCTGCCCCAACACCCTTCGAGCTCCAGCCCCGCCTGCTCAAGTATCTGTTACCCAGGGAAAGTGGGGAGGAAGGGGAATGAGCTACGAGTTCCCAAACCGAAGTCACAATCCAGGGGCCCAGTCTCAAAATAAAAATATCTTTAAGAAAGGGCTGGGGTGCATCTCAGCGTGGAGGGCGCAGGAACAGGACCCGGGTTCCAGGTGCAGGAGGCTCTGGCTGTGCAGCAGCCCAGGCCCAGCAGGAGAGGAAGACAGAACCACAGACTCCAGCAGGAGCAGGTCTTCCACAAATGCAGGGGGCGCTGACACCCAGGCCGCTGCAGAGACTGTGCTGGGCCTTACAGAGCTGGGGACCTTTGCAGGGGCGGAGGGAAGGACCTCGGGGACAGTGTGGGAGGCGGGTGCCAGGCCCCAGGCAGAGGAGAGGCCTGGCATGGAGCTGCGCAGGGCAGCCAGGGAGCTGCGGTGGTCAGAGGCTCCTGCTCCGTGAGGGCTGCACGCGTCCCTCCTGCGTCCACGGGGGGCTCCAGCCTCAGTTACACTCACAGGGGCTCAGGGACAGCAGAGACACTGATGGTGCGGGGCTCACAGGCCCTATCGTGCCAGACCTCAACCAAGCCGGGGGCTGACATGGGCAACTGCAGGACTGCTCACACCCTCGGGAAATGCCCTGAACTCTGGCCTCCTCCTGCTCTCTGAGGACGTTGGCTCCTTCCCTGGCCTATGGGGCCCACAGAAGCTGCCACCTCACTGTCCCCCACACCTGTCCCTCCCCCCACTCTCTGCTGGCCCATGGGTGCCCGCCTACTGCTGCACCAGCCCGCTGCACACACAGCTCCCCGGTGGGACCTCTCCTCTCCTGACTGTGACAGGCTCCTCCTCACACAGCGGCTCCTGGGGACCTGTGCTGCCCTCACCCTGGAAGTGGAGCCCCAAGCTCCACCTGAGTCCCCACCTGCATCACTGTGGCACCTGCGCTGGCCCCCGCTAGGGACTTCCCGCCGCATCCCAGTGCTGGCACCGCAGCTCCTCCAGGCAGGGCCCCCTCTGACCTCCCACCTGCCCCACCAGAGCTCCCGTCCTAAGCCACCAGCCTGGAAGAGGTCAAGACTGCGACAGGCCCCGCGGATCCCCACGCTCGTTGACACTGGGGTCACCATGTCTGTCCGTCCAGAGGTGACTGAGTAACAGGAGAGGGGACGCGCCCCGAGCTGGAGGAGTTAAGAGTGGGACAGGAGGATCTCAGGGCTGAGGGGGAAACCGCCCCTCTTCTCACCGAGCTGCAGGAGGAGGGGCTGGGAGCAGGGCGGCCCTGAGCTCAGCCAGGTGGGCGGGGTCAGGCCTGCAGAACCCCAGGAGGGAAGAGCTGCCTTGGGGAGCCCACTGGTGGCCACAGGCAGGGACACAGGGGGACAGGGCAGCCGCCGTCTCATCCCCTGGCTGCCATCCTCTCCTGGTCACTCACATACTCTGCCAGCACCAGCTCTTCCTCCCCGGGCTCCAGCTGCTCCGCTCCTGGGCCCTTGGCCAGCAGCTCCCTGCCGAGGCAGAGGAGCGCCTCGGTCTCTTCTTCCTGCCTCTGTGGAGCAGCACAGGAGAGGAGAAGGCTCGGCACTGGGGCCCTGGACCCTGATGGCCTCTGCCTCAGCCCGCTGTCACCAAGGAAGGCTCCACGCGGCCCATGGACACGGCCTCGCTGCTCGACTGCGAGGAACCCAGTCCTGGGCTCCACTCTCTGCCACCAGGCCGCCCAGGCCAGTGAGGACGCAGAGAGCAGCCTGAGGCTTGGCCACTGGCGGGGTCTCCTGCAGTATGGCAGGGGTGGGACAGGAGGGCACCCACCTGGTGCCGGGCTGCGGGCTTGAGCTGCGCGCTGTGGCGGGTCTGCTGCAGCTGCTCCTCTCACTTCCTCCTCCCGGCCTGTTCCTCCTGGGGGGACACAACCGTGAGGAGTCCTACGGGGGCCCCACCGGCCTCCAGAGCACTGGGGGCCGCAGCAGCCCCTCTGAGGCCCTCAAGCTCAGCAAGTCCTCCTTGCGGCTTGGGGCCAGAAGTCTGCAACCCTCCCAGGCCACGGTCTGCTCAGACTCCTCCCTCTGCTGCTTGGGGTCAGCACCAAGGGGAACCACCAGTGCACGGTGCACGGTGACTGGGGGAGGACAGAGGCCACTGCACCGACTCCAGGATGCCGCCTAGACTCACCTTCTCTCGCTCCGCCAGCTCCCTTTCCTCCTTCCTCTGCACGAACTGGGTGACCCAGTCGGGCTCTCCTCCAGGGCTTGGGGTGGTGGGGGGCTCTGGGCAGGGAGACGGGGTTGCAGGACGCAGGTCCGCCCGCTCAGACAGGGGCCAGCTCCAGGTGCAAAGAGACAGCGCACCTCTCCTTGCTGTTTTTTTCTGTTCGAAGTCATGGAGCCAGGTCAGAGCCCCGCAGATGAGACTCAAGGACTTTCCCTGCAGGAAGAAAACGGCTTGAGAAACAGAGGGCACCGCACTGAGCTTGCAGGGCGTCTTTCCTCTTGGACTGGGGGCTCCCCACCTGAACTCGCCTCCTTCGTTCTAAGCGTATGCTCTACCGCCGAGTTGCAAACCAGACCTTTTTATGTTTTCTACTTTTAATTCTGAAACAGGGTCATGACAGTCTGCCAGGCTGGTCTCACCCCTTTGACCCAAGTTGCTGAAATTTAGAGGCCTTTCCCCATTTTAGTACGGGCTTCAAAGCTCTGGCTTTAAAAATTAGAGGGTGCACTAAGACCACCAAGGAAAGGAAAGGAGCAGCCAACACAACAGCCAGGGCAGACACGAAAAAGGAAAGAAACGGACACTGGGCCCGGCAGCAGGAGAGAGCTGTTTTAATCGTAAAGCTCACCACTCCGAAAAGAACTTACGGTGGCTCTGTGGGGTGCACACATATTCTGCATGGTAAGAATCAGTGACAAGAAATTAGACTAGCAGATCTGCCAAAAGAGCTAAGGTCTGTGTCCCTGTAATGTGATGGCTTTAACTCTCTGCGGAAGACACTCAGAAGGGGAACAGCTGGGTCAAATGGAATTTCTACTTTCAGGGTTTTAAGGAATCTCCACAATGACTTCCGTGACAGTTGTACCAGTTTGCATTCCCACCAGCAAGGGAGAGGATTCCTTTTCCTCCAGCCTCATCAGGGCTTGTTTCTGTTTGATTTTCTCATGTCAGTCAGTCTTTCTGGAGAAACATGGAATCTCAATTGCTCTGTCTGGCATTTCTCTAATGGTCAGTGATGCTGAACATTTTTAATGTATTTATTGCCCATTTTTACTTCTTCAGAGAAGTGTCTCATTTCAGTCATACACGTCTACTTCACAGCAGCACATTCATAATAGCCGCTGTGAAACCACCTGTACGTCTATCCACAGACGAATGGATAAAGAAAATGTGGTATTTACACACAATGGAGTACTACCCTGCCACAAGGAAGGATAAACTTGTCATTTGTAGGAAAATGGATAACCTTAAGCTCATACACTTAAATGAAATAAATTAAACACACAAGCTTAAATATCACATGGCTTCTTATGAGAAACCCAAAATAGAAATATAAAGTGAATTAAAAGACAGAAAATAGGAAAGAGATCTTCTGCGAATGGGAAGAGGATCAAAAGACGGAGAGAGGACAGAGGGAGGGAGGGGAAGGGGGTGAAAAGGGAGTTAAGATGTGCTGTGTCCACGCGCTGACTCACCAAGAAGATGGGAATCATTATGTGCCTCAAACAGGAATAAGAACAAAATTGGATAAAAAGGGAATTCAGAGCAGAAAATGCAGAGCAAATCCACAGAGTTGCCAAGGGCCGGCTACTGTTAGCCTTAGCTTTAAAGCAACCAATGTGCAGAAGCAACACCATCTGTCCTAGTGTTTAAAGTTTTGTTGATTTTTTTCCCCCAAAGCCAGCCAACTGCTCTGGAAATGTGGTTTAAATACCAGAGTTTCCCCTGTGGCCCTCGCTGCAGGCTGAAATGAACCCCCTCACAGCTGCCATGAGGAAGTCCTTGCCCCCCCCCACCCCAGGTCTCAGAAAGTGACCTCATTGGAGACAGGATCACTGTAGATGTAATTAGTGAACCTGAAGCTAGGGGGAGCCCTAATGCTTCCCAAGGACGCGCGAGTTGGGATAGGGGCAGGATAGAGCCACAGAGAGCAAAGAGGGCCCCCGGGAGGCAGGGACAGGGACCTGACAGACCCTTCTGCTGCAGCCCTCAGAACAGCCAGCCCGGCCACCACCCTGCCCTCAGCCTCCAGAAGTGCGGGACAGCAGGTCCTGCTGGGTAAGCCCCGGGGTGTGGGCGATGTTCTGGGGCCCAAGGGAGCCGACAGACTGAGTCCACAGGCCGCTGCTCCCGGCGCACCTGTCAGCTCAGGTCCCCGGCCCTTCTGTCCAGGGAGGGAGAGGCTGATGTCTCAGAGCATCGGCGCAGGTTCCGAACCTGCTCTGAGCTGAATGCGCCGTGGGGAGACAGTGCCCTGTGCGCGGTGTGGAGGAAGCGCAGTCTGGAAGCTGAGGCTTCAGATGCCACCGCCAGGCTGCCCGGGTTACATCCCGGCTCCTCCGCTTACCGGCTCTGGGGCTCTGGGGTGACCTCGTAACACTCGCTGCCACATATGTATGCACAAGGCGGGTGAAGGAGTATCCCCTCCTCACACGGCGGGGCAGGCGCTGAAATTAGTTAACACATAAGGGCAAACGCCTGCAGCGGGATCCAGAGAATGCCTGGTACACAGCAAGCGAGCGCCCGGAGCTGGAGATGCGCGCGCACGGACACAGCACTAACACAGCCATCACGCAGAGACGGGGAAGCCATCGGCTTCCGTCAGACCTTGGAAGGCCCTGCGTCAGAACACACTGCTGCCGAGCGCACGGCTCTCACACCCGCGATTTCACGCAGCTTCCGAGAGACGCTGGAGGGCGGCGTCCTGGGCAGCACAATCCACAGACCCCGGGCGGCCGCTCCGGGCAGCCTGGGACACCAGCAGCCACCGGCTTCGGCTCTCACTGGGCCGGGCGGGCAAGTGTGGCGAGCGGCTGAAGCCAGAGGTCAATCACAGCTGTGGGGTGGGGCAAGGCCATCCCGAGAATGAGGAGCCCGAGGCAAGCCGTGTGAACAAGCTGCTCCAGCTCTGAGACACAGAGAGCCCGGAGTCGATCCAGACATACAGGTTGCTAGGCAGAGGGCGTCAGGTGACAGCCACCCCGTCAACCATTTAAATGACCGCACTGCAGTCCCTGAGCAGCCCCTTTCCTCCCACCCGGAGGCAGGGCTCCACCCGACCTCCGCTTTCTGTTTTCTACCTCTTGTCTTTTTTTCTTCATCCTGCACCACCCTTCACCCTGAAAAGTTCAAAAGCTGCGCTGGGTGGGACAGGTAAGAGACCCATCTCCAGGGGCACACCGCTGTAATAACCCAGGGACAGACAGCTGGTCAGTGTCCTCCCTCCAGCTGCAAGTTACCTGTGAAGTCCCGGAGCTTATGATCAGTTATCCCCAAACCCATCAGAGACTACAGGGTAAAGTGAGGCCCCACACGGCTCTGTCCAGTAAAAACACCACGAAAATTACACACAGAGAGGGCTGGCAGTGTAGCCTGTCCAGCATGCATGAAGCCCTAGGCTCCTCCCCAGCACTGCAAAGAAACAAACAAAAAACAAAAGAGAAAAGCTGGGGACTGGACCCTGCCAACGGCTGGACAGTGACCTGAGGATGTAACTCTGTACAGCGCTTGCCTGGCATGGAGAAGACCCAGGGTTCAAACCCCAGGACCAAAAGACCAAAAGCAAACAAACCAAAAATAAAACGAAACTCCCAACAAAATCCCAAACACTCCAGACATGGCACAGACTTCACTGAACACTCCCAGAGGACCCCACTGAGCAGCGGCATCTCACGCAGCACCGGCCCAGACGCCGCGCTGTAAACCTCACACCCAGGCATCACTCTCATTCATTTTGCTGACCCATCCCGGTGCAGGGGAGTCAGGCTAGGGCCTGGGGATGCACAGGTACAGGACACCGGGAAAGCGCCCAGGGGAAAGAGAGTAACGTGCACTCGGAAGGATGGCACAGAATGTGGTGCCGTCTAGACAGTGACCTCCCAGAGCTGCAGCGCTACGCAGAGCACTGCAGGCAGCAAGTCAAGACGTCACCTCCGGGTGCTGGAATCACAGAAGGCTTCACGAGTGACTTGCAGGGTCACCGGGCATCTCGGGCAGCAGCAGGAGGAAGGTTGTGCATGAGAAACAGTCAGAAAAACAAATCCACTCAGGGTGTGAGAGGGCACCGCACCTCCTCAGACGAGGTGATGTAGAAGACACCAGAGCACAAAGGGGAGCTGAGTCACGGGGGCAGGTTTCCACAGGAATGGACACACGAGAAGAGGCCATGGAACTGAGGGTGACCACGTAAGGGCTGTGGAGAGAGAGGAGCCATGGGGAGGGAGCACAGGACAGGGTCGGAAAGGCAGACAGGGAGGCGAAGGGCCGACAGGGTGAGCGAGGAGGATCCACCCTGCTCTGTCGCGTGCCCTGCCGAACCCCCCAACGCTGGACAGAAGTGAAGCGATTCACATAAAAACACACAAAGCAGGAGAGCAAAGCTCAAGAAGAGAGGGAGACACAGAGAACTGGACCTGGGTCAGCAGAGCAAGGATCCCAAAGCCCAAGGGCCTCAGAGGTTCCCACGTGAGGCTCGGGAGACTCCAAACCAGGATGGGCTACGGGCAGCACTGCGGGCAGAGGGACAGCCTGAAACTCTTCCTGACAGTGCTGTCCTGTGGGAGCTGAGTCAGGGGAGCTCGGGGTAAACTGAGGAACCACGCTGCCCAACTTCCCGCCATAAGAATCTCTGCAGAGGCGAGGAGTGGAAGCCTTCATGTTCTCAGCCATCGTCCCGTGTCACACACTCACCGTGCCAGTGGGACTCTCGAATATCCAGATCTTGCTGGCCTCCAACACCTGGTACAGCTCTGCCATGAAGTCCTTCTGGATGGAGTAGGGCGGGAAGGGAAAGGGGAAATGGACGCCACCACCTTCCTGGGTTTCATCAGCCATGGTTCTAGGGAAAAGACATGAAGCAATGTGTTACCTCTCTGACGAGCAGTGAAATGGGACGCAACAGGCTCCGCAGTGCTCACAGATGTGCGCTGGGCTGTACTCCATGGCAAGCAGGACCATGTCCGCTCTGTGTGCTGTGCACCTGCAGGCGCCCACAGCAGACTCCTGCATCTCATCTAGAGCCTTCGTCGGCAGTGGCTGAGCAGGAGGAGCCCAAAGAAGCCCCAGCCCCATCTGCCCCGATAGCTCCCTGCTGCCTGGATGCCTTTCTAATAATTTCCTGTGGCAGGGCAGGTGCTGCAGGGATCAGGGCTGGCGCTGGCGCGGCCTCTGCAGCACTCGCCTCGCAGGCCTCTGCCGTGCGGCCCCCGCAGACCCAAGCTGCCTCGCCCTCTCCTGCGGGGAGGCCCACGCAGCCCTGGCACCAGCAGAGTCACCAGCAAGGCTTGTGCAGAAGGCGCGAGTGACACGCACAGGCTGACTTCTCAGACACGGCATCTGTCCTCCCTGGCCAGGCCCGGGTCAGAGCGACTTCTTCACTGCGGCTTTTCTCTCCTCCTCTGAGATTTTCCCGGAGATTCCTTGCACACTCTTTCCTCCTCTAACTGCCATTCTGGGGACTGGTTCTTCTATTGCGCTTCCCACACCTTGCTTTTTGGAAGTAATTTCCCTAAGATACTTCAGAGGTCCATATCTTCTTAGTATATATATTTAAAACTCTAAAGCTCATCCTATTAATACATCTTTATTCTATTAGTCTCTATAATACAATGTAGCTGTTGGACGGCAATGTATATAGAGATTAAATAACTGCTGCACGTCCAGGAGGAGGGCAGAGTGGTGAGCAGCAGAGAAACAGCCTCTCCAATACTGGAAATCCGGACCCTGGAATGTAGCAATGTGAAGAGGAGGAAGAAGAGGGAAGTGGGTCCCGGGGAATCAGAAAGGAACCGAGGTGAGAATTACAGCCCATGAGGAGAGTGAAGCGGGGGGCGACCATGCAAAACAGGAAGGTGGCGAGCAGCGTTTTCTCCCTGTGCCCACACTCTGGAGGGGGGTTTCACACCCCAGCAGCACAGTGACTACTGGTGACCCCTGAGGCTTCCAGAGAAACACAGTGGTAGAACTGAGCAGTGGACGCTGTGGACTGCAGGGGCTGGTGAGTTACTCAGGTTCAGACGTCCCCCAGAAAGGATGATTGGTCAGTAGCCACTCTGAAATGGGGCCGACAGAGGTCACAACTCAGAGCACCTGGAGGCTTGGCGCCATCTAGTGTCCGCAAGCATCACAGTGACATGCAGCCAAGTTCAAGTTGGCAAGTCAGGGAGCTGACTCCAAGCAGGCAAGGAGCAGAGTTCAAGTCAGCAAGAGTCATCTGGAGGGTTGTGGGCTGAAAAACTCAGGTCCAAGCCTCACAGCCAGAAACCAGAAGCAGCCTGAACTTCAGGGGAAACTAAAGGAAGACTGGCGAAATGGACCAAGAAAAAGATCCAAAAATATGTTGCATACAAGAAACATTTAAAATCAAAAAGCAATCAAGAGACTGAAATTCAAAGGATGGAAAACAACACTTCATGCAACAGAAACCCAGAAAAAAGCATGAGTAGCCACTCCATTTGCAGGCAGTGAACCTCTCGCCAAGACTGATCAAAAGAGACAGAGAAGGTCACTACATACTTGCTAAGGGAAAACTGCATGGGGAAAATATCACAATATGCATGCACCAAGTACCAGTGCACCCAACTATATAAAAACCTATTAACAGACATGAAAAATCATATTGTAATAGGGGACCTTAATACCCCACTGTCAAAAATGGACACATCAACTAGACATGAAATCAACAAAAAAGTATCAGAATTGAACCAAACCTGTGAACAAATGGCCTCAGTAGATGTCTACAGAGTGTTCTGCCCCACGACATCAGAACATATGCTTCTCAGCTGTGCAGGGGATGTTATCCAAAATAGACCACATACTAACCCACAGAACACGCTTAAGTAAATGCAAAGGAAATGAAATCATTCCTGCATATTATCAGACCACAGGTTCCAAAGTCCAGTACCCACTGATGATAAAAACCTACAGAAAGTCAGAATGGACCATCTTTATCACAATCAGATAAAAGTTTTCTATGACAAACCAACAGCCAACATCATACTAAATGGACAAAACTGAAAAGCTTTTGAACTAAAATCAGGAATAAGACAGATGTTCACTATCACCACTCCTGTTCAATATAGTTCTGGAAGTATTATCTGGAAGTATATCCAGTAAACAAGAGAAAGCTATGAAAGGAATAAGGACAGAAAAGGAGTAATTCTTTGTGCAAGACACGATACTGTACACAGATGACACCAAAATATCCAGCAAAAGACACGTAAATTTAAGAACCAAATTCAATAGCATAGCAGGATACAATATTCACAGCATTCCTGTACACAAATAACAAACTCAGAGAGAGAAATTAGAGAAAAAATACCTTTCACAATAGTATCAAAAAAAAAACAGAAAGAAAGAAAAAAAAGGAATACTTAGGAATTAACCAAATGAAAAAGTAAAAGAACTTACCACTGAAAATTATAGTACTTGGAAAAAGGAGATTGAAGAGCATATAAGAAAACGGAAGCATATCCCATGTTCTGGGTAGGAAAAACAAACAGAGTGACAATGTACACACTCCCAAAACTGTTATACAGATTTAATGCAATCCTGATCAAAATACCAATAGCATATGTCACAGAATCAGAGAACACATTTCTAAAATTGATTTTGAACCAGAAGAGACCTAGAATAGCAAAAACAATCCTGGGCAACAAAAGCAAGGCAGGGGGCATCACAATCCCTGACTTGAAATTATACGACAGAGATACAGTGACAAAAACAGCACAGTATTGAGAAAACACAAAACAAACAACACAAAACAACAACAAAAACAGAAAGGAAGATCAATGGAACAGACTAGAGGATGAAGAAACAACTTCAAACATACTCAGCCACCTTATCTTTTACAAAAGGTTCAAACGTCATCATGGAAAGAAAGCCTCTGTAAAAGCTAGTGGGGAAAAAGCTGGCTTTCCACATGCCAAAGACTACAAATAGGCCTGCATCTCTCACTATGCACTGAACTAAAATTGAATAGATCAAAAGAAACACTAAACTTGCTGCAAGAGAGAAAAGGCTTGGACTCTTGAAGACACAGATGTAGGCAAAGACTTTATGAACAAAAATCTAATCTCACAGAAAATATCACCAAAAATCAACAACTGGGGTCCTGTCATACTAAAAAGCATTTGCACAGCAAAAGAAATCACCAACAGAGTGAACAGACAACCCACAGAAGGGGAAGAATTTTTATCATCTGTTCCTCAGAGAAAGGACTAATATCTAGAATATATAAAGAACTCAATAAAATCAGACCCTCCAAATTTAAAGGCTCAATTCAAAAATGGGCATCTGAAATGAATACACACTACTCAGATCGGGAAATACAAATGGCAAATAAATATATGCAAAAATGCTCAAGATCACTGGTCACTCCAAAGATGCAAGTTAAAACAACACTGAGATTCCATCCCACTCCAGAAAATAATGGCTATTATCAAGAAATCAACCAATAACAAATGCTGGAGGGGATGTGGGGAAAAAGCAGTCTTTATGCCCTATTGGTGGGAGTGCAGACTGGTGCAACCACTGTGGAAACCAGTGTGGAAATTTCTCACAACCTAGGCCTACAAGCTCCATATGTCCCAGTTGTTCCCCTGCTTGATACCTTCCCCAAAAAATCAAAAGTAATATCCCACAGCAATATATATATATATATATATATATATATATATATATATATATAGCCATGTCTGTAGCAGCAGTTTGTAATACCGAAATCCTGGAAACAACCCAAATGCCCATCAACTAATGAATGGATATAGATTTTTTTTATACAATGGAGCACTACTCAGCCATAAAGAACGGTAAGCTTGACACAATTCTAGGTAAACGGATGCACACTGAGACTATACTGTTAAGTGAAATTAATGAGACACACCTGTTCAAATATTGAATGGTTTATCTGGCTTGAGAAACTGAAAGTGTAAATAAGGACCAAAAGGTATACTAGACATTGTGAAATAGGAAGAAAATGTTCAAATGAAAAGGGGAATTAGGGAGAGAATTGGGAAAAGAAAAAGGGAAAATAGAAGGAAAAAATGGAAACATAGCTTCTATAAATAAGAAGAGCAGCTGAAGGGAAGGGAGGGAAAGGGAAAAAAAGAATCAAGTTATATCATATACAGGTACAAATTCCATACGAAGAATGTTAGCATTATGCATATCTAAAATGCATGAATAAAATTAATTAATTAAAAAAAAGAAATAGAATAATTCCTGTCTGGGGCTGTGGCTAAGCAGTATAGCACTTGCCTGCAGAAAGGCTTGGGTTCACGCTAAAGTACTGGGGAGGAAAGGGAAGGGAGACAGGAAACACTCCCTCAAAGTCACAGTGAAGATGAGGAGAAGCAGTGCTTCAAACCAGGTCCACATGCCTCTGCTTTCATCAAGTTCACAGGGCTGCAGGAGACCTTGCTGAAGTACAAGAGATATTTACTGCTGTGATACATATTGAAAAATTAAAATGAGGAACACAGGTCATTGGCAGGATGGACTTCTTGCAGGCGAGAAGGCCTCCCAACAGCTCCAGGAGCCTCACCAGTAACAAAACACCATGGAGGGTCATTCTGTTGTCCAGTAACATGCCAGATGGAGCCCCAATCTGACCTCCTCAGACTACTGCTATTTTCTGATAACCCAGATCTTTTAGTCTGCACACAGCCTCTGCGATCACCTCTGCCAGGTAAAAATTCTTTTCCTGTTTCTTAGTTCTAATCCCCAGACAAAGACTGATGAGCACTGCCTACTCCCTCTCTCTAAAGGCAGCTTGCTGGGCAGTCTACACCCTGGCCAGGCACTGAGCCTGACCTACTGAGCCTGTGCCTCACCATCGCTGGTTCCCCTGCCTTGGAAACGATGACCCAATGTTCAGGACTCGGCTCACTCCCCATCCCCGATTTGGTCACTTGACTGAATCTGATACATTGCAACAAACGCACGCACACGCACACACACACACACACACACACACGCAAATCATGTACACATGCTGCCCTAGGTCGCACCTTTATCACACCACCTTGTACTTAATTTCGTCATAGCTCTTAGCACTACCGGAACCTATTTTATTCTCTGTTCTTCACCACTAGGGGAAAATAAACTACGCAAAAGGAGGAATCGTTTTCTGTCTCGCTCTTCTCTCCTTCCAGGTCTCAGGACAGGGGCTTTAGCATCACGAGGGCGTTTAATAAAATTCTGATAAATATGCAAGGAGCCAGCTAGAAATAGGGGGCTGTAGCCAGAGGTTTCTGCTCTTTACAGGCGTGGGTAGAGAGATGTCCTGACTTGAACGTCCAGTCCAGCGCCAGTCCTTAATGGCAACAACCTCGTGCGCTTTGTATTTCCATCAGCTTTTTCATAGGTGAAGAAGATGAAGATGAGACTCGGAAAAGTGACTTGAACAAGTTCACCCAGCAGGTGGCTGAGCCCAGGAAGTGAAGGGTCTCTGCTGCTCCCCACGCCCTGGAGCATCGTATTTCCTGACCCTTCCTCTCTCCACCGTAAGGAAGGCAAAAGACAAGACTAAGTTACTCGGCTTTAGAATGACAGCACAGTGCAATGCAGAACGAAAGTAATCATTTCCCTTCCCTGTGAGCGTAACTAGGGATCTCATTATCCCAGAAGCAGCACAGGTCAACCACGGTTAAACTCCAGGGGAGATCAAATCCCGCAGCAACAGATTCATTCAGCCCTGCTGAGGACATCGCCCGTCACCGTCTCAGACCTCCTCAGGGGCTGCGTGCGCACCAGCGAGATCCCCCGCCCACGTTTCCCGTGGAACTCCGCGCCAGGGCT